>JAECUM010024998.1:0-16662 GCA_016617855.1 Megalonaias nervosa | reverse complement strand
ACTTTACTACATGTCTCGATATTTTGTTAACATAAATCTTTCCTCATTGCTGTTTAACATTGATATAATTGCATTTATTAACGATGGTGCCAAAGAGCTCGTACTTTATTAAATGGTGATCGTATTTACTGATCTATAAACCATGATTCGAAGATTTGATGTTACCTTAATGCAAGGCGAAAGTTACCAGCTTTTGTTAGATGTGAGTAAAATATGACGTTTATTAAAACAGAGGCGATGATGTATTTGTTCCATTTTGACATAGATTAATCGTAGATGCATTGTTTCGCGAAGTACAAAAGTATGATCTTTGAGAGGAATGGTCTTTTCAGATTGGATTCTTGCCAAAAGATGAAAAATGAAAGCTACAAAAGGCACTCCACTATTAAACACTTCCAGTTTCATTTACGGGTTTTCCAGCATATATCAAAATTGAAAACACCATTCTTATCATGGTTTACAAAGTCTGAGATGTGTGAACCAATATTATTTCTTCGTTTTATATTACTTAATTATCTGTAGAAGCATGCAATAAAAGTTATGCAAATGTGGAAATTATTGAGAACCGTGTTTCTGTTAAAGAACAATGTAAATTAGACAAGCTGATATCGAAGCATCCGACTTAAGAAGAACAATGTAGTAAACGTAGGGGTTGGAGAAGTATGCTATTACAGCGGTAAATGCAGACCCTTGACAACACAATTTTTGTTTAGGGTGAGTCTACACTGGGTAATAGGGTCCATACAATTCTTGTTTAGGGTGAGTCCACACTGGATAATACGGTCCATACAATTCTTGCTTAGGGTGAGCCAACACTGGGTAACACGGGCGATAAAATTCTTGTTTAGGGTGAGCCCACACTGGGTAATACGGTCAATACAATTTGTAAATACAGGGTACGTAGGTGGGAATAAAATTCGGTTGCAAATGACATTTATTCCCTTATAATGCCTATTCAACGTGCTGCATAAATGCATTCAATTAATAGTATCGAGTTACTTTTCGAAATGTAATGTATCGGCAAAGCTAGCTGAGCAGATGAGAAGCCCAAAATCAAATGGAATATAAAAATACAAAATTACACATACCATCAAAAAGACTTCAGTAATCTCTTTTTTACAAGGCTGATTGTTATGTATATTTCATTTTCATTGCCTGTTAGGTTTTTATTTATTCTGTGCTATGGGTTATGTAAGATTGTATTTTATATGCGGACCTTGTCCAAAATCAAGTTCATTTTCTGCCTGACCATTATAATTGATTCTGGTTTTGTAAACAACATGTTTATCTCCATCTGAGTCCAGAACATTGGAAATTTCCCATGAAATGCTGGGTCTATCTGATGTTTGCCACATATTGTATTATAATTTCTAGTAACAGACAATTTCTAATTATAGCTTGGATTGTTCTGGAAATGAGCGTTGCTTCCACATCTTGTTTATCTAGAAATTATTGATTCGTGCTATGAGATCTTGAGGCAGAATCATTTGCCATATTCAGTGTTTCATTTGTGCCGGAATTTATTTGTTAAAATTATGTTTAACGAAAAATACACAGTGTTCATCTATATTATTCTTGGAAAAAGATGTTAAATAATAATAATAATAATAATAATAATGAGGACTTTGTATAGTGTCTAATCTTTAGAAGCTCTAAGTGCTTTACAACATTTGACAACACTTAAAAAACATATATAATGATATGATTACAAAAATAAAAACAAACACCACGAAATTAGAAAACAGAAAACATGCTGTAAATATTTAAGGTAAGGAAACATTATTAGGTCATTAAGTCTGTTCTTGCAGTTGAAATAGGTGAGTTTTAAGAGCGCTCTTGAATGAGATCACTGTGTCTTTGTGTCTAAGTTCAGTGGGTAATTCGTTCCACGTTGCTGGGCCCTGGTGTGCAAAAGAGCTTTGTCCGTATGATTTCATTTTCATAGTGGGAATAATGAGAATACGAGTGTCAGAAGAGGAGCGTAAGTATCTTGCTGGTGTGTACACATGGGTGAGGTCAGATAGGTATGTTGGACTGGAGTCCGTCAGTGAAACGTAGCACAGAGAACAAATTTTGTGTTTAATTCTGGATCGAATGAATAGCCAGTGCAGGGTACAGAGCAGAGGTAGGCGTGCTCTGATCGTGGTACTCTTAGGATGATCCGAGAAGCTGTGTTTTGAACTTTTTGAAGTTTCTGAAGTAGATATTGAGACGAACCAGACAGAACAATAGTCCAGTCTTGAAAGTACTAAGGAACACACAAGTGTTTTTAGTGGCATCAACTGAAAGATACTTGCGAATGGAGCTGATGCGTCTCAGCTCAAGATATGCAGCCTTGCATATGTTCATGACATGTTAGAGTAATGAGAGAGTACTGTCGAGAGTAACACCTACGGAACGTACTGACTCTGTGAATTTAATGTTGGTGTTGCTGATATTTATTGTCTAAGGTGAAGGATGTGAATGAGAAAGTCTTTGAGTTGTAATCAGAATGGGTTCAGTTTTATCATCATTCTGCAGCTTGTTACATGTCATCCATGATTTCACATCGCAAATGCACCTCTCTACACCTTGGATGGTAGCTTCAACTTTAGTTGGGTGGCTAGATTTGTATATTTGGGTGTCATCAGCATACAATTGGTGAGATACTGGATGATGATCTATGACACTTGAGAGTGGCTGAGTGTATAGAATGAAGAGAACACGTCCAAGAACAGACCCCTGTGGAACACCACAACATAGATCAACTGGGCTGGAGTGTTTTCCATTTGCGGTCACAGTTTGTGTCCTGTTGACCAAGTAGGACTTGAACCATAATAAGGCTGTATCGTGAATGCCAAGTACGTGCTGGAGACGGTGAAGTAATATATCGTGGTCTATTGTGTCAAATGCTGCAGACAAGTCAAGGAGAGTGAGGACTGTAATCTTTCCGCTATCCAAAGCAGAGAGAAGGTCATTAACTACTTTCAGAAGAGTAGTTTCAGTACTGTGGCAAGGGCGATATGCAGACTGTACATTGCTAAAAAGACTGTTTGAATTCAGATGAGATACAAGTTGGGATAGAACAACTTTTTCTAAGATTTTTGACATGAGAAATGAGAATTATACTGAATTCAAATAAGGAAACTTTGGGTTATATTACTGTGGTTCAACAAAAGACTGTTAGCAGGCATATCATTACAATTCAGGTCATTGGTACATTAGTACATTGACACTACAGGCTACTACAGGCACATCAACACCTTCAGGGTTGGAAAGTATTTGGAATTCCACTAAAGTTTATCAAGAAATTTATTCATGAGGAGTTTTGTTAGTAATTCTTGTATTATTTTGGATTTAATTCGCAATACCATACCGTAAGTTCTTTGTTTTACATTTTCACTTTGTATTCTCGGGAAATAGATTATTTGTTGAATTTTACAAAGCTTGTTGCTTTTCGCTCCTTTATATTGTTTATTTTAAGACCATAGAGTAGTAATACGGTTCTCCAGTTGATACTGAAAAAATTGTATAAAAATATGTGTCAAGTTGATTTATTTAAGTGCTTTTGTTTCAAAGATAATGCCACTAACATACTAAATGAGTGCTTTATGTGGTGACATTTGTTAAGTATAAATTGCAATATCATTTCTTTTAAGAACATATAAATAGGGTGCATAACTAATGCAACTACTTGTTTCTGGCAGTAACTCTTAAAACGTGTTTGAGTAATTAATTTTGACCAGACAATCACCAGAACAACTCAGTATTTGGATTTCCACTAAAACAATATGATTTGCGAACGATGTGACGTTATATTTATCCGTACATATATGCGTGGAATATTTATATATTATGATATCTGAAAGTCCTGCAAACGTTTAATTTGTTCAACAGATCTTTTTTTGCAAAATGAATCTGAGAAACTAACTGCGATTGAATTAAAGGGTATTTTAACAAACATAGGGTATATTTACGTCTCCATTTGTACTTTTCATAGATATAAGTGATAATATGTTTGATAATGGGGAATCGGTGTTGAAAAGATATTTCTTAAACTGAGTATGTACATGAATAATACTGGGCTCTATTCAGAGAACTTTATGGTTGCATGGATTAGTTTTGTGCAGTTTTCTATATAACAGTTTCTTGTAACAGATAGGAATAATTCTGTGTATTAGGTATTTGCAGCTTGTTGTGTGGTACGCAGCATGAAATTTCGCAACGTGGCTTGGAAATGCAGCCTGATAAATCATACCAACGTCAAGTAAGAAAAACCATATGGTGTGAAATTATATGCTCGCGAATGTTTTGTCGTTTGTTTCATTAGAGGAAAGCCGTGGTAGTAGCGTGTTTATAGAACTTGTCAGTGACAACGACTGCCATCTTGATACGCTTGGAAATGCGATGGAAACAATGACATCAAGCCAAACTCCCAATCTCTCCTGATGTAAACCAATACTTTAGCTGCTTCTGAACTCTTGGTTTGATTCAGTACTTTTTTTTACTATCACCATTGAAAAATACTGAAAATAATCATAAGCATATATCCCTCTGATTGAATAGTTTACATTCCACTTTCACTAGCCTCCCTCCTGTAGTCTATAGTTACTGAAACCAATGGCAAATACTACTAAAATTGACTTTAAAATTTACTTTTACTCTTGTGCACATATTCATGGTTTTAATCGAAATGGACCATTGTTTAGTGTGGAAAACAGATTTATTTAATGGCTTTAATTTTGAAAAAATAATATAATGCTTGTCATATTGTTTAATGGTAGCTACAACAGGTCTGGTTGTTTGTTTGTTATACTAGATGTGGCAGTGGAAACACTACATAAGGTCGTGGTAACACCTGTTCATTAAAGTATTATAGAGGCCAAAGCTTGTACAAAATTATAATTGTTGATGGATGATGTACATAACTGTTTGATTCTTCTCCAGTATGTTAAACCAAGAAAGAAATATTGAAACTAATTGGTGAACCAGAAATTCTGATAAAATTGTATGTTGAAAGCTTCAGTTTTTGTATGGCTAAAGTATTTTACTGAATCCCGTTTCATTAAAAACTTTAATCAAACTGGTATTTCTTTGGAGTGATCAACATGACACAGCTTAAATCATGACTGTCAATAACGGCACATTAATGATGATCTAACTGCGTCACGGAAGAATTCATAAAACTATGTTAAAACAAAATTGGTCCGTTGCAAGGAGAACTGGCCGTATATCTTCGCGATCAAGCTGATCTTAAAATTATTGATTTTAAATATTGCCGTGAAGCAATATCATATGCTCAGCTTGTGTTGCATCTATTTTTCTACCAGAGTGAGACGTTTTTGAAGATGATTCGCGTTTAACAATGTCCAAAATTGCCATCCTCCGATATGGAGCATTATCTACGATGCCATAGGGGTAGAATAGAGGGCATAAATACATAGCATGTTAAATGTAAGGTTTCCATTTTACTACCAGCCCATATAGGGAAACTCGCTAAGCTTTTAACCTGAAACAGACTTCCGAGATGGGATTGAAAAAAGATTTACTGAGAAAGAAATACATAATGCAGTTGCTACATGAGCAGACAATTAAAATATGTGCGGATATATATTTTAGATGGGCATGCTATCCCGCAAAGTGTATAACGACTGACTAGTAAAGAGTATAATTTGAAACATAAAGAGGAAATAATAAGTATGTATTTCGTTTTGAAAACTATTTACGTTTCAAGTACCACATCGAAATTGACGCAGCTGTAGAGAATTTAAACACAACATGTTTTACATCCTTTATTATTGTGCATGGGATTACTTGTACGACGGTCAGTCAAGAGGAAGATTGCATTCACATCCGGGTCCATACAAAATGATTTTATTTAAAAAGACGATAGCGGTTTGTATTCCTTATATTTTCAAGATGATGTCACTTTTCTTATTCTACATTAGCTGATATATATATATATATATATTTATATATATATATATATATATATATATATATATATATATATATATATATATATATATATATATATATATATATATATATATATATATATATATATATATATATATATATATATATATATATATATATATATATATATATATATTCTTATTTAAACAATTGATAGAACATCTCAGTTCCTCGTCGCAAACATTATTGATTTATATGTAACCTTATTCCCGTGTCGTCCGAAATAAATGAGTCAAACAGCTGATGACAGTTATAAAAGGGTACAATTTTTTGGTGATAATCCAATGTTGTTATCAGCCTTGAAAGGTCATTACAGTTATGTCACTTTTATAAAATTAACCCATTTATTCATCTGCTTTGATGATGCATGCCAAACTCGCTTGAGATGTTGGTCTTGGGGTTGGGTTCCAGAGTATCGTATTTACTTCTATCTACATCTCTACTTCTTGCGAAACTGCTCTCATTCTTGACTATTATATTATGTTAGCGGAGAGGAAGGTATATAATTAAAGCATTTTACCGAGCCCAGTAAAATTCACTTACAGCCTTAACAGAAGAAAACCTGGAGGACATCACGTCTAATAAATATCTGGGTGTGGATGTTTCATCAGAACTCATTGGGCCACAGCATGCGCACAAATCAGCTAAACGGGCACAAAGCATGTTAGTATTTTTTTGCAAGGAAATGTACGCCTGGGCAACTCACAGACCAAAGCTTCTGCATAAACTGCATGTCCAGCTCATCAGTGTGGGCAATTAGGTTACTGAAGACGTCATTAGATCTTACTTTCAATTTGGCTCTTAGCTGTTCTTTAATCTTTAGGGTGGAGAGCTCTCTCTATAAAGATACCAAGCCTCTAGCTTCAACGTCATTAGATCTTACTTACAATTTGGCTCTTAGTTGTTCTTTAATCTTTAGGGTGGAGAGCTCTCTCTATAAAGATACCAAGCCTCTAGCCTCAACTACTATAGCTAGTAAGAGCTTCTAAATAGGAATTTAACTTGGAGAAAAAAATCCCCCACTGGATTTAAAGATCTGTAGAAATTGTATACCGCTTTAAATTAAGGAAATGATTTGATAGTGTTCTGGAAGATGCACGGGTAAAGCATTTGCTGCTGTGTTTACGTGGTTGCTGGTTATTTTGCATAACATGCCAAACCATTGATTGGTTGTTCTTGTTTCCACAGAAATCCAGCCAGATTGTTTGACCGTCTCACTATCAGTGATTAGATTGCGGTGTCAGTCAGTTGGTAGTGTACCTTGCCCAACGACGCCTCTCAGCTTTGTCCTGATCCAGGACAGTGGATACTTAAAGCACGAGCACGTTACTCCAGATTGGTACTGACAAGTGTGATACATGCAGAAACATTGGTTAATGAGTTGCTGATGAATAAATACCGCTGAAAAAAAAATGGCAGGTTGATGTCTGTTTTCACTGTTTTGTCACAGTTATGTCAGGAGTGATTTGATGAAAGATCCACACCTACACATTAAGCAGCGCTGGTGACCCCCAAGTTTTGTTCTTTAAGGCTTTGCATGACTGATACCGTGGTCCGTTTGCTTATCAATCTGAGAGCATTACATTACTTAGGAGTCAAGGACGTGCTTCATGCTGAATCCCAATATGCAAGGTTCCTTCGATCATGTTGAAGGGTTTTACAGTCGCGGGTGGTGATGATCGCCATGTAAATGATGAATGAAGTCGTCAAAAAACAACCGAGTCTTGGATGAGGCGCAGTCTGGCAGATGACTCCTGAATATGAGAAAGCGGATGATTTCAAAGACTTTCCTTGTGGACGTCCACGGACCACTGCTACCTTGTCGGAAGATGCGCCATCAACAGTAACTTATTCTTTTCGTATCGATAAGAAAAACTGGATCCATTTGTAGGTAGATCCTCTCTGTTGCAGTTGTTTTCCAGCTTTCTAAACAACCACAAGTGAGGTACACACTGGTTCAACGCACTCAAAAAGTCTAAGATGATCAGATCTTGGTGTCCCCCCCCCCCTTGTCAGAGGACGCTGCCATTAACGTATAAGAGCTGCATGTTGTGTTTCACAACTTCATTGTAACCCAAATCCATTTTTTCACTCGGTCATTATCCGATGCTTGTCAAGATGCTTTACAATAATGCTGGTGATCATATGCTATTGGATTTTACAACAGAAACGGAACGGTAGTTACTGGTATTGAATATGTCTCTCGGTTTGGCGTTAGCTGTAACACTAGCTGAGTTACAGTCGTCAGATATTACCTACACGCAAATGTTTTCTGAGAATAACAGTTATTAATATTGTTAACTTTTAGCATGTATTGTCGCAGATCCTTTTCTATTACTGTTATATTTCATCTGATTTTAAATTTAACTTTCTCTCAAATTAGCATCATTAATATCCAATAACAAAGTTAGTAGACTGTTTGGCTACAATACTCCACCGTTTCTTTGGCTACAATACTCCACTGTTTCCCTTAGTACAAATACACGAGGAACACACCCCTAAGCCTCGGTTTCGATCTGCGGGATAATGCGATAACCGCGTTACCTTAGTGAAACTTGTATATTATGCTGACATGAGAATCTTCTGAGTCAGATTATCGAGCGTTCAACGAGGTACTGCTTTCACTTTTCCAGACTGATGTTTGTTAATGTAATTTGTGTGGGCTGCTGCATTAATACTCCGGATATTAACATGTATACTCCATGCTACCGAACCTTTTCCGAAAAGACTTTAATTACACACTGTCTTGGTTTAATGCAATAAAATATTTTGCTTTCAGTAGTGACATTCTTGTATTTGCATTTGCGAGTACTTTCCAAACGTATAACATTAACTCACCAGTATAAAAGTAGAGAAACGAAGCGATAAATGACATAAACACTGAAGAACACATTAAGCTAAATCTCGTTTTGTCTTCCTCAATAATAATATATAAAATGTTGCAGTTAAATGAGTGCAAATCTATTGAGAAAAAGCGAAACCTTTTTTCATCAGCTCACTTAGAAGCAGGGGCGCCATCAGAATTAGTTTCAAGGAGTCGGGGCAAACATGTACTGGTCAGCTAATACGTTCTACGGATGTAGGCCAAAACATGTTTAGAGGTGAGATCCTGGAGAGTGGGCTTCAAGTCAACACGAAGCTGAATGAATCTCCATAACATTTTAGGATCTACGGACAAAAATACCAATACCTTTAATCGAGTAAATTTTCAGTTTTAAAATTATTTGTTGTATTTGTTAAAAGGATTAGATCAGATTCTTTACTTTGGGATGCTTGGCGTTCTTGAAAAATTTTGTCATGGTATTGTCGCTCAACACAATGCTACATCTGTTTACTTTTTGAAGGAAAATTTAATTCTTGTATCCAATTCGAGTTCGTCTTCGACCCTTCTCTAACCATGTGAACAAGAGAAAACAAGGAAGATGAATTTTATAGTGCCGGTAAAAACAACATTCGCGAGTGTAATTAGACATTTCGAGTAAGTTATTACGGCATTAATCATTGCGATTATTGACATTTTCACTGTATATGACGACACGCTATGTTCATCGAAAAATTCAGACCGCATGATTACTGAGACTTCAAACATTTCTTTCTTACATGTTGCAATGCACAACATTGATATGACACAGAAATATTATTCAAGATTCAGGCAGATATCACATAGAGAATTTACATGTATGAAATAAACGGCGTTGCAAATGACATAGAAACCTTATACAAGATTTACGCATATATCACACAGGGAATTTACAAGTAAGAAATACACAGCATAGGGAATTTACAAGTGTGAAATACACATCATAGGGAATTTACAAGTATGAAACACACAGAATAGGGAATTTACAAGTATGAAATACACAGCATAGAGAATTTACAAGTAAGAAATACACAGCATAGGGAATTTACAAGTATGAAATACACATCATAGGGAATTTACAAGTATGAAATACACATCATAGGGAATTTACAAGTATGAAATACACAGCATAGGGAATTTACAAGTATGAAATACACAGCATAGGGAATTTACAAGTATGAAATACACAGCATAGAAAATTTACAAGTAAGAAATACACAGCATAGGGAATCTACAAGTATGAAATACACAGCATAGGGAATTTACAAGTATGAAATACACAGCATAGGGAATTTACAAACAGGAAAACACAACATACGAAATTTACGAGTATGAAATACGCAACATGGCGATGACATATAAGCCTTGTACAAGATTCGCGAAGATATCGCATAGGAAATTTACAAGTAATTCCGAAGTGTAATCGCATGATCCCGTACGTAAAAATATAAACACCTGTGTTCGTCAAATCTTGTATTAATTGATCTGACCATCACCACATTTGTGCAAAAACCCTAAATTGGGCTACAGAAAACGTGTGCAGCCAATATTCTCACTCTGCATAATTCACAAGGCATCTCGTTTGCCTTATACACATAATAACCTGGCCATATTGAGGCAACCGCGGAATATATAATTGCTTTGCAGTGTGAAAACCATTTGTATTGCCGAACAAATTAGACCAATCAATTTTTAATAACGCAATGTAATATGTCTCGCTGCAATAAACACTATGATATTTCACGGCTCAGTGTTATAGCCGGTTTGTTTGGGCGTATGATATTTAAAGTAGGTGTGTTGTTAGTTGATTAGTATTATTCATTCTGATGATTTCTGCTTTTTTTTTGTTTTTGTTTCCACTTTAAAGGATTATGATATCAATGCATTTAGTGTTCGGCATATATTTTAGCATTTGTTTTTGTACAGTAAGAATACTGAGTAGACACAGGTTTGTTTTCAAAATGAATTGTGCATATATGCATCCGTTTAATAGAAGTTTACTTTTGTTCATTGCTTAATCTTAGATTCGTTTAACTGCGGAATAATCAGCTTTGCTTGAAGACAGCGTTCTCCTGAGTTTAAAAGCATACACACCAAGCCTGCAACTTTAGACATAGTACGTGAACAGCCTATGAATTAATATAGAGGTGTATACATTTACAGGCACTGAATTCAAAGTCAAAGTATAAATTTCCTCATAACATTCAAATATTGTCGAGCGACGAAAGATAGGCACATTGTACTCATGTTTCAAAACGGCGGAAATCTAGATCGATGAGAATAAAACAAAAGTACTGATATGATGTGCATTTCATATGTGCCATTTTCCTTTCAACACCTTGAAATGGATTTTGATTATATTCTCAAAATAAACTGTTGCAGCAACCAATCTTTCTGTAGCATGATTTTTATTTCAGTTACGATCTTTTGAATGATATATTGTACTGTAATAGGACGCGAATATGAAGCCATTTATTCAAATATGATATCCTTATTCATGTATTTGCAAAATAGGAAGAGTCACGGTCGATTCATGGTTAGCTTGCCAAAGTTTGCTAAATTAAAAGCGATCAACAAATTCTCTCCTTTTTAAGATGGATGTCACTGTAGGTTGTAATTGACAACAATTTAAGTACAACAAACAAGCAATTTATTTCTATGAAATGCAAAGTGAAAATTCAAGAGACACTTACAGTATTGTCAATTAAGTCCAATAATCCAAAATGTGCTATCACAAGTCCAAAAATAGCATGTTCCGAATGAATTCCAATAGTCTTGAATGCCATGATGTACCATAATGATGCAATCCATAATGTCTTTGAATGAATGCACAATAATATATAAGTAATGTATAACCACTTAGTAATTTCAATGAATGATTTAAATAAATGAATCCTCTCTTATTATATCTGAACACAATAGTTGATTCTGTTAAAAAGATTCCCGAAGACTGACCTAAACAGGAATTTGTTGATCAAGTTTCTATTTATACAGATTTTCACTTGACCTTGATGTGAGTCACTGCGATGGAATATTTCAATCCAATTGTAAACAAGTCTGTTTCTAGAATATTATCAACTGAAAAACCATGTCATCAAGTTATTTTCAACCTACAATCATGGACAAAAGTTAAGCACACAATTAAGTATACATAGCAATATATGTAGACAATGCATAAATTTTCAAGAAAGCAGCTATTTGATATAGGACATAATTGGCAGAATAAACACCGATGAACTCAGTTGATTTGATACAGCCTATTTGAACGGAACTAAACTACCTTATGAGTCCATTTACCCAGTTAGTTATCCTTGTATCAAACATATAGGTTGTAATGTCTCCATATCGCATGCCGCTTATATTTTTTATTTCAAGCCTGATCTGCCATAGTTTCGCAAGAATGGTCATGGAATGAATGTTTCATTATAGAGATACCCATCCGTTATCCTCCCTGGATCTCCGCTTGTTATTTATAGCAATGTCAAGAATAAATGATTCAGGGCTGTATGAATAAAGGAATATTTATAGCTAAAACAAACTATCTACGTCAGTCTGCTTCGAAATTATGTTGGCGGTTATAATATAGATAAGTATCTGACTGAATTCCCCTTGCTTTGCTTTCATTTGGGTTGGAAATTTTCAAAAAATGAGTAAATTTCTGGAAAAACGGTCCAGTGATGATTAGATTGTATCTCAATGAAAATAATTTGGGACATGTATGTTAGTGCCTTGCAACAAAAGTGCTTCCGATTTTGTCAGTTTGCTATTTTTCAGAGTTGGAAACTTATTTTTGTGGACTGTAGGGACGGGATGGTTTGATCATTAGGGGTCAAATATACTCTGAAACAGGTTTGCAGTACAAATACTTTTACAGGTACGCAGTTATCGTTCTCCAACAATTTTGTAAATGTAAACGAACTCGAGTTGTTGATGTCTGATTTTAAAAAACCATGATCTGCCATAACACAATGCGCCTGCAGACCAGGGTCTATGTTGTTTGTTCTACTGATTACTCCTAACAATCTGCATAAGGCGACGGCGGATCTGGGTCTGTGTAGTTTGTAGTTGGGCTCGACATATAAGCGAGTACATACGGTATAAAGACATTGGAACACTACCTTAACAACTGACAAAGTGTCTCAGACTCCATTATTAACTCCGGTTAAAATAGCATCCTTCTGTTTTAGGCCTCGGCAATTAATACCAGAATTTAAGGTTGATTAGCTCGTTTAGTGCCTGATTGTGACATTAGCAATGACTTCCAACAGCACGCTTCTAGCAAATAATACAAAACACTTGTAACCATATTGCAAATTGTTAAACAATAAAGATGCATTTAGGAAAAAAACTTAATATATAATGAGTTTAAATTTGAATCGAACTGATCTAAACTTTGGAATGTCATGGTGAAAAAAATGTTAGTATGTTTATCTTGTAAAGGAAACTGTTTTGAAAATTATTGATCACACTCCCAATACGTATGCAGTAATAAATAATTTGTAACTACTCCTGCAATGCGAAATTGCCACCGTCATTAAATGAAAATTATATTCATATTTTTGAAAGTATTTTGGTCCATGGACTTCCTAAAAATGTTGGATTTCTCAAGTTTAGTCAAGTGTTTCTTTGAAAAGAAAGCCACAAGTTAACATTGTTGAAACCATATTGCTTGTATGCCTATAGTAAACGTGAAAGACGTGCTCAATATTAATCATGGATAAACTGTATTAACCTTTTCAATAAGTCAATACATATCTGTAGTGTTATGTTAGGCAGCAAAGGGGTTACTAATAGATTACAATACTGTAAATTTACATGCTTCATTTATTACCTAATATCCGTGACAGACTTTGCTATTAATCCCGACTCCAGCCAATGCATCGTAATAGCAGAATGAAATATGCTACTAAAAATATCTAGAACGCCACCGATGCAAACATGCTTTCAACAGAAGCTTCTGATCAATTTGTCTGTATTTTATACTTGGTTCTATGCAACAGAACCAACGTTTCATTGGTATCTGAGGGACGTTTTATTTGCAGAGTTAACAGGGAGGTTTGGGCTGAGAATATATACCAACAGGTAGAGCATCCCACCATTTTAGTGAACAATGCTTAGGAATCTTACATGCCTTTTAAATGACCTCATGTGCATACATTTGTCATAAGTCTTAATTTGCTTTCGTTGTTTTTAGTTAGATTCAAATGTCGAAAACATGTTGAAATTAAGCTCGTGATCGATCTATAAAGGCCGAAAATGGTGTTTATAGAGGGTCCCACTTCATGTATGTACGGCTTTCCTCGTCTAAAAATTGTAGACGTTTAATCTGGTCACATAACAAATCAAAACTGTAATCTAAGGTACAAACGGCATGAGTAGGTGTTTATGCTTTCACATTAATTTATGTTATAATAAAAGACTTTATACTGCTGTCGCGTATGGGATGAAAGAGATTTAATACATAACAATGCATCCTCCTTGAAGTAAAGCAGTTTTATACGCGGTTTTAAAGCAGGGGATAAAACAAGCAATGTTTTGTGCAATGGGATCCTGAGGGTCATCTCAAAGTGTTATCGATTGCAAGCAAAAGTTGTAACATATCTCTCTCTCTCTCTCTCTCTCTCTCTCTCTCTCTCTCTCTCTCTCTCTCTCTCTCTCTCTCTCTCTCTCATACAAGGAAATAAGGATGAGCCCTCTATCTGTTTATCCGTATTGTGAACACATACTAATCCCAGGTTCCCCATAAGTGAAAGTTTAATGTTAATAAACGAAGCTGGTTCGGAGTTTCATCATGGATACAGAAGACCAATGGACTTACACACATAGAATGGCAAAATAAATTCCAAGTACCAGCAGCTTATTGACATGAAAGTCTACAAGAAAATATTTTTAATAGGTCTCAACTCTTTAAAACTTTTCAAGAAATGAAGTTAACTTTATTAGAGTTAATTAAACATGCTTTAAATGAATCAAGTATGGCTTTCTAGACTAACTTTGAAATAGTGGTACAAATAAAAGAAATAATAATAATTTACAGTTAAACTGGATTCAGAGATTTTTCTCCTTCTTGCATGAAACTCAGGGGACTACTCAATCAATTTTCATACATTGGCGGGAGCTGAAATATTTTAACCCAAAATTAAAAATTTCCAAACCTCAATAGCTGCAAAACATTATTACCGAGATTTGTGGACAAAATCTTGTTATATCCATTATATTAGTTGAAAAGAATTAATTAGCTTGAAGTAATAAAAAAAAATCTGGTTTGAAAGAAACTCTCCCCCTCTGTCAAAATAAATGGCTTGTTACTTAGATGACAGTTTATTGTTCTCCATAGATACAGCTGTTGAAGATAATGCAAAACTATTGTAAAGTTTCTGTCAGTCCATAACTTCATGGATGACAGATGATAAATGAACAATAAACAATATTGCATGCATCATGTGTCACTTTCTATGAAGCTCTTAACATTTGGAACACTCCTCCTATTCTTAGCCTATTTCACAAATATGTTCATGCAAAGGAGTTCTTTGGAACCGTTATGTATATTTAATTTAATTGTTTGTCTGTTAGTTTTATTTTTTTATTCCATTACATGCTATTGTAATGTAACATTGTTTACTGGACTTGACCTTGTCCAGAACTGAGTTCAGTTCTGTTTGACCTGATTTACTTTTTCTTTTATTATTTTTAATTTCATTGATGAAAACAAGTAATACTAGCTTCATTATTCTCTATGGGTATGAACTCATTGACTAAATTATTATTCAGGTAAACATGTTGATTTGGGTCAGAGTTTTGGGGATTCCAAAGTGAATTTTATAGGGTATATGTTTTAAATAAACAAAGCTCATTAAATCATGCTAGAAAGTTATTTTCCATTAGGTAATGATTGTTCTTAGAAAATGCTAATTTGTGACCTGAGGTTAAACAGAGGGCTATATTATCTTGTGATTGTGAAGATTTTACCAGTCGTGCTTTAACATCTAGCACTTTGGGTTGTATTATGTTGTGTTCAGTTTGGGCTGAATTTTATTTTCTTCAAATTATTGAATTAAAGTGATTATTTTCTCTGGAAATACAAAAGTACTCTGACAAAATTCTATAAAGACATTCATTAGAATTTATACTGAATTCAAACCTGGAATAATATTTATGTGATTCAACAAGAGACTGTTGACACATCAGTACAACGCACGCCATAATAAACACGTCATCGCCTTTAATTTTAAATCTCTTCGGGACTTGAACTGAGTTTTATTCAGGACTTTTTATTACTAGGACTGGTGTCTTTAATTCTTTTATTAATTTTGGATTTAATTCGCAATACCGTAAGTTCTTTTGATCATTTTTCACTTTTAGGGAAATAAATTATTTGTTAAGTGTTATAAAGCATGTTGTCTTCACTCTTTTCTGTTACTTATTTTAAGAGCATAGACTCGTGACAGAACCAAAATATATGTCATATTGAACTTATGGATATCTATTTTCAGAAAGACCGTTCAGTAAAGCAGTATGTTTGCATGCTATTCCCTTGTATGCATTATTAATCCCATATTGCTATAACCACATGCACATAATATGCATGAAGATTCCACTACAAAGGTGGCTAAGATGCACACACTCAAAGCACGCAATGTTTCACATTGTTTGATGGTAAAAGTACGTAGAACAACCCTCTCAAACTCTACAATTTTAACTTTGTCAATGGCAGTAAAATATATGTGATGCAACATCCAGGCTTGAAGTAACAAGGGTGCCACAAAATGCACTATTTGCCCATGTCGTGCCCTTTTCTCTGCAAACTACCTTGACCTTGGAGCCACAAACTTGCCAGCTGCATG
>JAECUM010024997.1:0-40062 GCA_016617855.1 Megalonaias nervosa | reverse complement strand
CATTAAATATCTTCTACAGTAGGCTGAAGGAAGGAAAGCAACGTCCGGGTGGTCAGAAGAAATGCTTCAGAGTCCCTCAAGTCACCCTTGAAACACTACAACTGGATCCCTGAGTCTTGAAAAGATCTCACACAGGATTGCTCCATCTCTATCTGAACGGAAAATTACAGAGGCAGTACATAAGCGTGAGAAGCGTAAATCTCAAATCTGCAGCACGACCACTACTGATCAAGCAAACCTCAAGCTGCATATGCTCTCACGTGTGCCACAGACAGTTCCAAGTACAAATTGGCCTGATGAGCCACTCTTGTACTCTCAGAAACCAAATCAATTAATGATATCATGGTCATCCATAAACTTGAAGGGCGAATAACAACTACATCAATATATGAGAAATAATGGGTATTCGTCAGCACTGCTACCATCTACTGGTTATATAAAATGCCCCCAATTTTGAAGAGCTATTCAGTTTACTATCTCGAGTCCATCCTATCGATGGACGTGTTGTAATATATACTCTGTACAATAAAAGGCCATTTAAAGATAAAGGCTTACTTTCTTATTAATTGACAAACAGTGAGGGGTCTCCAATATACTACCAACATGTGGCACATTGAGCAAGAAAAATCATTACTTTGCATGACAAGAGTTTCAAGATATACTAGTATATGATGTCAAAGGTAGATCTCTGTATTTCATTAAACGCTGCTGTGGATATGAGATCAGAGTGTCATCATTTTAAGAGTACAGCTAAAGAACTTGTTTGACTTAAGTTATTACGATCACAGCAAATTGGGCCAAATATGAGCTTCCCCTAAAACACCCACATGCATTTTCCTGGGTAAAAATATACAGGGTATATACTGCTGTACATGTAAAACGAATCTATGATGATGTTGCCATTTAGTCACGGTATAAAAAGCCCTACAAGTGTGCATAGCTAAAGATTCTTTTTAATGCTCCGAGTTCATTTCAATGAAAAACTATTAGCTTGAATCACACTGCATCAAATATTCACTTAGCCAAATTTAGATCATTTTTTCATTTGATTTCGAGGAAAATGTTTAGTATAAATTTAGGTGCATACATAAATGATGGTAAAAAAAGAACCCTTTGTAAATATATATTCTAAATATTGGATATCCATGTTGAGATAATAGATTCAGTTCAGACCCTTAATGTTACATACTTGCAAGCCCAGAGGTATAATCATAATTATTGCTAATATAAATGGCAAAAAGTGTAATATGAGCATAAAAAGTGTAATCTATACATTACATGGCATAATTACCCAACACTGAAGGAAACATGGAAACATATACATTCACTTTTGCTTGAAGGAAAAATGTATATTTATTCTGCAGCTGGTCAAAATTCTTGTCACAAATGGGCAAAATCCATGTGGATTAGAAACAGAATGCAAACACAAAATATACTGACAAAATTATTTTATGTTCAACACTCACTTTAACGAACCTACATATCTAACATTTGCTGAATGATTGTGAAGTACTCAGATTCCGCAATGATAATGACAATGTGATCAATCCAAGCCCTGTATTACATCAGTCATATTCCTCTTTTTAAAATTGTAAAGCGGTGTTGATTTGCCATTTTTCTCATCTGACATGTTTTGAAGTTTCACAAGGTCCATCTGCTCTAACATTTTCAGTCGTGTAGCAACCACAAGTCACATCTTTTATTTATAAATTCATAATCTTGAAGGTCTGGTATCCCAACAGTTATCGAGTGTTCCCTATACCATTCATGCACTGATTAGTATTAATGAATGCATTGGTGTCGTTAGAAAAAAAGTATGATAGAAGAGTCTAGATATTTTAGGCCATTTACCATTGATAATAGATGTCCAAAATCCTATAGTTTGGAATCAGATAGCTATATCACTAGGCTTTCTTCCTAGTTCTGAACATGTAAGTGAGAGCACTTTTCCTCAGTTTTAGGATGTTTCTTGTAAATTTGATGTGCACATTTTCAATAATTCTGATGGTTTCAAATTCCTTCACGCCCGTAAGTAAAATTGGTAATATAGTATAATCAAAAGATGCAATTGTACCGACATTCAGAATTTTGTCTTTGTGAAATTGATACTCAGTTCTATAGATCTGAGTATTCGTAAAAACACATTTAAATTATGCTTGAAAGATTTTTCGTCAGCACCAAAAATTAGTGTTATCAGTGTAAAGCAACATAACAATTCGAAGTAAAAAAATTCATATAGTGATCAGAAAAGCTTAACTTCACACTAGTGCACTCATTTTCTAACACATTTTTTTCTTGATCATTTAACTACATAATAAATAAAATTCGCAAAAGTTTACACCTTGCACCACACCCTTACTACATTGATAGAAAGCTGGTTGCTCTCCAGCACAATTGATACAAGAGTTCATTTTGCATATTATATAGTATTCTAAATATTTTCCCATTGGCTTTGTTGTCTAAAAGTTTCATCCACAGCCCTATCCTCCAAACATTGTCGAAAGCGCTTCTAAGATCAATATAAGCACAAAATATTTTCATCTTGAAAGTGTTTAAAATTTCAGTACGAGTGTAAAGATAAAATATTATGATCTGTAGTCGAAAATCCTGGTTTGAATCTGAATCGAGAAAAACTAAAAACTTATGAAGTCATTTTTTTATTGAAGAACAGGAGTAACAAGTTTATTAAAGCATTTAGGTATATAATTGTCAGGTGAGCTTGGGTTCCCTTTCTCCTTATATATTATTCTGATTATTCCTTCAAGCCAAGCGTCCAGAACCCGACTAGTGCCAAATATCATACTGAGAAAAGAGACACATAAGGACATAAGCGTATGTAATGGAGCAAATTTTTCTGTCGATCTCGGTAGAACACATTTAGTTGGACACGTGTACGATTTAATTAGATTTAGGGAGTTCTGCGCACGTTAAAGTGCCATAATGCACGGATTGGTACAGTCTCTGTCACGAGTTTAGCGATTTTTGATTAAGGCTACGTTTGTTTAAACTGACCAGGAAGGGGTCAAATTCTGATCGGTATGAAAAACTGTCATTTTTGAAAGTTACCAGGAATCAGTGGGGTAATCAAGGTTTGTGAGACGAATGGCATTGTTTCAACATTGTTCGGGAGGGAAACGTATTTCATTCAGACTGGTCACGCTGTGAAGAGGGCGTGGTTTCGCATGAAAACCTCTCAGGTTAAATGTGCAAAATAGCAAAATTGAAATCAGTCGACACCATTTTCTGCGAGAGAAAACAAAGGTAGTGGACTCCGAGTCGAATTTAGAAGAAATTCATTCGTAGAAATCATCCAGGGGAAGAAATTGTCTGGAAAAATTGACAGACACGTTCTGGAAGTGAGAGCTTGGAAAAACAAGGTATTTGCAACAGTCTTATGTAATTCATTGATACTATTATGATGCTTTGTCGATTTATTTGCTTGTATTTGCATGGATTTATTTGTTTAAGTTCGTAGATTTAATTTCTTGATATGGTATACCTGTATTGAGTTCGTTATCTGAGTCCGTACAATGATATTTTTCTTTATATAAACATTGACGACTGGTTTGAACGTATAGTCTTGTTTATTATAGGAAATTATGTATCTAGAATTTCATGCCTTATTTTAGTTGAGATACGAGAATCGGTGAGAATTCTCCGACCTATATACGAGTTCACGTATGATAACCATTGATTGTTGTATAAATGCAGTATTGCAAGGAATTGCATTCATTTGTGTAATTGAGACTAGTCTGTAACTAATGTCTCGGTGGGATGTTGAAGTAGCTATTAGTTGACCATTAATTTTGTGAAACTAGGTTGTTACGGTCGGTCATGGCCAGTTAGACTAGATAGCCGTAGAATCTGTTTGAAATTAGGATAGAATTTATCTGACCTAACGAAGGGGGGAAGGTATTGATCTATTCCCCCCGTATAATGTGACGAAAGATTTAGGTTGCTTATTTTGTTATTTTAGAAGGACGGGATAGCTCTGCGCTCTACGATCTACGTTCTACGTACTACGTTTTACAAACTCAAAGTGGACCCAGAGTTGGAAGGGGTGAAAGTGAAGGAGACTCAGACTTACCGGCACAAGGAAGTCAAAGTGGAAAAGACACAGACTTACCGGCACAAGGAAGTCAAAAGGGATAGTCGCTGTGGAAATCGGACTGAATCAAGACCATCAGGTTATGAAACTGTACAAGGCAATGTTTTTTCGATATTTCACTGGATCTAATGATGATTTAAATTATATCGCTTAACAGATTGGCTATTGGTATCAGCATTTCTTTGTATTTGAAAATTCGTTGAATAATTTAGCTCAAAAAGAAAGAAGTGTATCTTTCAATCGTAACGTATTATTACTTCTGTTTATGAACTTTATTGTTAGAAATTTTGATTAAATTTTGTCTTTATTTGTAACGGGGGCTCGTGTTATTCTGTTCTATATACATGCTCAGCTCTTTATCTATTCCACCTGTAAATTTCTCAATTTCTATTGATATTTACTCGTCCCGGGCAAATTATACCGTCGGCTATCACTCTAGATAACGATAGCCAAAACCCAGGACACCCACCCCGACAAAGCTGGGAGAGGAGTATCCGACAGCATATCGCAGGTACATTTTTTTTGGTATTCTTTTCATATATTATCATAGGATAGTGTTCTGTTATTCTTAAGATGTTTAATACACTTGATAATTTCCGACTCAGTAGTTGTAGAATGATGAACTTTATTTTTGTTGTCATTTGCAATATTCATGTAAACTTTATAATCATTTTTTTTTTTAAATTTCGTTGTCAATATTTCTTTTTTGAAAAAGTTCATAGAATTCTTGCAGTTTAATATTTTTATTCTCCAAGGTTATTTAGTATTTTTCAATAATCTCTTGGGTATTTTAACTTTACATTCCCCGTAATATTGTTGCGTTAAACTCGTCGCTGTTTATTTAAAACTTCATTTTTTTTATTTTACTTGCGTTCACAAGTGTTTTTTTTTTTTGGTACAATTTGTACATGTTTGGTTATTGTTATGTATCCTTCGTACCTGCTAATATTTTTCTGCCTTTTGGCAATTAGTTTTGATCAATAATTTATTATTTTTACTACACATTTGATCGTTATTGACAACAAAACATTATTTAGCAAAATCATGTTACTACTCTATGATCTTAAACTAACAGAAAAAAAGCTAAATCCAACAATTTTTGTAAAATTCAAGAAATAATTTATTCCCCTAAAATAGAAAGTGAAAATCTAAAAAATAACTTACAGTATTGTGAATTAAATGCTAAATAGTCCTAAAAATTCTATCATAAGTCCAAATGTATCAAGTTCCAATTGAACTCCAGTGGTATTCCAAGTAAAGTCCAATATTTAATGTGTTGATGTGCCTGTAGTCTCAACTGAGTTAATTTGCCAGTAGCATGGTTTGTGATCATGTGATAACAGTTTTTTTGATATATCACAAGAAATATAATCTAAAAATGCCCTTGTCTAAATTCACTACAATTCCAAATTAATGTTCCAGTTCAAGAATATTATTGAGCACTTTGTAATTCCTGTGAATAATAAATTCAATAAATGAATCCACCAAAATCAAAAATTGAAAACAAGACAAAAATTGATTCTGTTTCATATGTTAAGGCAAGAATGAGTCATGTTTAGATAAATTTAAGTATGTATGCCTCTACCTGACCTAGATCGCAATTACCATTTTCTGGAAATACTCTGTCTGTCACTTAATGGCATTTTCCATTCTTGAAGTTTCTAAGGTCAGAATCAAGATGGTATCTTTTAACTGAAATTCAGGTAAACATGTTTGTATTAAATATGACCTGAAAATTTAATCACAGAGAAAATTTTAACTATGTGTTATGCTGTTTACAAAATAAATATCTTTGGTCAGGTATACAGTGAACTTCATTTTGGACAAGGTCAAGTACAAAATTCAGATATATATATAATATACAGTCATTAAGAAAAGCCAACAAATAATGCAGATTAAATATACATAACAATCGCTAACTAATTAAGAGTTCGATGAATACAGCATGTTGATTTCATTTTTATCTATATATATTCTATGCTATTCTGTGCATCCTGAGTCTTCTGTACTAACTCTTCAAGTTAAGCAGTATCAATACGTTTAATTAAAGCATCCTTTCTATTTTCTTTTGTCACAATTTTTATTATCATTAAGTGAAATTTGCTTGGTTTTGTGGTAAAAGCTCAAGCAAGTAACCACCAATGAGTGACCATCAGCATAAAGTGGATCAAGTTAGGAGAAACCACTAAAACTATAAAAATATATTTTGACGTGATGCTATTTATGCCTTATCACAATAGAATCATGAATCTTCGACTGCTCAGGAATAACTGTCTCAAGATATTCTTAATTTAGTAACTATAGACAATTTTAAATCGTGCACAAGGAGGAGAACTTTTTCAACACCATTTTGATGCAAAAGGATCTCTATTAAGTTTTGATGAAATAAAACAAGCAACACAAACAAATAATAGTATATAGTACTTTGCTCCTGTCTCAAATATATCGATTAAAAGTGAAAATCGTTTTCATGCAGTAATCAACAAAACTTCACTCCTTCAGGTAAGAGCAAAAGAAACCAGATTTATTTATGAAGATCCCATAAGAACCATGATAGAAAAGCCGAATGGTAAAGATGATAATTGGTCAAGACAAACTGGGTGTGTGATTGGTGTAAATGATTGGACTACCTGTTTTGTTTTGGCTAAACATTGAATAAACAAGACACAAAACTGATGCGCATTAATGTAATAATTGCTACATAGAAATATTGCCATAAACTAGGTTTTGAAAAGGATTAATTTCAAGTGATAATGATAAATGTAACTTCTGGAAGTTGGAAACAGAACATATTGAGCACATATTGTATGACTGTTCAGTTACTGAACAATTTTGGAAATTATTTTTGGAATGGATCCAAATTTCAAAATTACATGAAAAGATGTTTTATAGGAAATAACAACTTTGATGATTTTATGAACTTTCTAATTTTGCTTGCAAAATAAGTTATATACAGATCACATGCATGAAAAATCCCCGATATCAACTATTATAAAAAGTTTGTTTTATCATACAAAAGTCTTGATAAATATGACTCCAAACTGAATAACAGAAGCAATGAGTTAAAAAAATAATGGACCCTATTGTTAACTTTTGGTTTGATTTCTTAGTTTTTCTTTACTTTCATATCAAACAAACAAACAGGCAATATGAAACACCTTTGGATTTGTAAATGAGTGTATTTTTTGTACAATATTTTGAGTGTATATGTCTGTGTGTTCATATGTTGTGTCTAAATAAAGGAATATAAGTAAAGATCAGGATAGAAAATAATATTAAGGTAATGCTCCATACACCCATTCAGGTGGAGATGCAGTGGCACATGTGTAATCCTGACAATTCTTGTTGGGTTCATTGTATTGGTCCAATCCATAATAATTAATCATCAAAATACACTTTGTTGAGTTTAATAAAATTATTATATTCTTAAACGCTGCTCAGTAATGTCTCATTGCCTCAAAATTACATAATCAATTACCAGTTATTTTAATTATCTACTAAATACTTACGAAAAGGCATAATAAGACAAAAGGCATGTACAGTACTTAAGCTGCACATGAAATTGTGATGTTCAGGTACAACTGCCTTTACGAAAGCACTTGTTAAAAAGTAAGAACTAGCCCGATTTTCTAAAGATGTTCAATTGATAATTCCAGACATAGAATAAATTTTGTAACACTGGGAGTATATGCCAATATAAGTCAAAATTATCCTATATGAAAATTATGCTTTTCATTTTGAAAAGGCACATCACAAAAAATGGGTTGAATTTGGCTGGAAGAAAATCTAGTAGTGTAAGCCCCCACCTCTTTTTATCAATGAAATGATATTGATTTTAATTCATTAACATATTACAATCTCACCAATGCTTTCACAACACAATTTCATGTGTGCTTAAAATGTTAGATTTTCTTATAAATATTATGAGGGGACTAAAAATAGGTTAACATAATTATTCCAAATTGATATGGAGACTTATTGTTTTCTTATACGGAGACATGCACTGTATGTTGACTTGTACTGTTTACTTATATGGAGACATGCACTATATGTTGACTTGTATCTTTTACTTATATAGTGGCTTGTAGTGTTCACTTACGTATATATGGAGATATACTGTGTACTTGTATAGAGGCTTGTACTGTTTACTTGTATGAAGACTTGTACTGTTCACATACATATATATGGAGATGTACAGTGTACTTGTATGAAGACTTGTACTGTTCACATACATATACTGTATATGGAGACTTGCACTGTATACATATATGGAGACTTGTACTGTTCACATATATATGTATAGAAATTGGTACTGTTTACTTATATGGAGAGTTGCTCTGTTTACTTGCATTTATATGGAGAGTTGTAGTGTTTAGTTACATCTGTATGGAGACTTGTACTGTTTACTTACATGTATATAGAGACTTGTACTGTTTATGTATATTGAGACTTATACTGTTTTCTTGTATGGAGATCTGCAGTGTTATATGGAGACTTTTAACTATTTACCTATACTCCACAATCTGTACAACTGATAATCTGGGAATAAAAAGTTTGGTACAATTTTGCTTTTAAATGGTGGAATGAGGAGATCTATACCTTTATGTTTGGAGAGGTCTGATAATAAAAACCCTTTACTGGCCAGGTCCAAAATAATATACACGGTTGTAATTTGCTTGTCACTGGAGTTTCCTGTTTATACGTCTGACAAAAGGTAACCATACCTGCAGGAAGTTTTTCAACTAAAGATTAAAATGTGTGTGATTTGAATCAGTATACATGGCAGACCAAACAACTTTGGAGGAAGCAGTTTCAGTTTTGATTCCATGCAGCCAATAATAATTGATAGGAGATGTGTCTCCTTCTAGAAACACTGATAATCAAAATGAGACTAGAAATGTGAACGAAGACTTGGAAATGAATAATCACTTGTTTGACTAAGAGAAAAAGTTGGATACAAATCCAAATCAGTTTCTCATGATATGAAAGATAAAAGAAATTTTAATGAGTGAAAAAATGAGTGCACAATTTGATAATGTTTCTCACAACTAATGATGGAACAAAGACAATCACTAAAACAAAACTTCAGCTATTTGATGGAAATGTAGATATTGATGAATATATGACCCACTTTAATATGGTGGCAGAAATGAATGGCTGGAAGTATCATGCAAAAATACTTTACCCAGCTAGTAGTTTGTCTGGTGTAGCTCATTCACTGCTTAGTGAATCCAAGTATGAACAGACAACCAACTATGATACTATAGTTGGAGCACTCGTTAACAGATGTAGCTCTATGCACAGTGGAGATCTTTTGCTCAAACTTAAAAGACCAGATACATAGGGAAAGGGGAGACAATTCCTGAATTATCCCAGAGTAACAATAAATTTACCAGAGCACATCTTTCAGTGATGTGGTGGAAATCCTAGCAAAGGATCAGTTCACTAAATCCATCAATGGCTCTAAGATAAGACTGAGACTTAGGGAAATGGGCCAACAGTAACAACTGACATAAATCTGGAGCAGGCAAAATAGCTGCTAGAGAAATAAAGCAGTATGTTTTGTCAAGGGAATGCAGCTAAAGGACATGAAGATCTAAAACTAAACTTTGTGTGTGATGAAATCAAATAACACTTGGAAAAGCTCACTGCAATAGTAAGTTAACTTGCTCAGCAAGCTAAATTGACCCTGCAAAGCTATAAATCACAAAATTTCCAAAGTCCATGAAATGAAATCAATGAGAGAAATGACACAAATCAAAGAAAACACCTGGTGGTTTTAACCATCAGTACAATAATTTCAAATCTAAATGAGGATGTAACATCCAAACAGAATACAAATTATAGGTCATATTATGAAAATTCATGTTTTCAGGTTGGTTGAAGAGAAAACATAAGTTAAGATCAAAGGCAAAACTAGTAGAAATAGCTTACCCATTAAAATGGAAAATTTTGGATCTGAATATTTAAAGATACAGTAGTAGCTGAACACCACCCTGTATTAATAAATGATTGTACAGCTTCTGAACTAAGCAATGCCTCAGAAACATATGGTAAAATGAATGAGATAGTACCTAAACACCAAGCTGATATATCTGAAAGGACCTCAAAGAAGCTACTGTATTGTCCATCAACAGCTGTTGGTTACCACTCAATACGTTTTATCCAATCCATAGAATCTTCTGATCTATGACTAGTAGAGCTAATAATAATAATAATTAAACTAATGTCATCAGCAGCAACAAATGAACCTAAGGATTTAGAAATCATTTAAACATTTATTCATCCCATTAAGACTAAATATTTATGTTCATTTTTTACCTATTCACAGGGTTTTCAATAGTCGTGTACCCTCTGGTTTTGACATGTGGAATTTAAATATGGCCCATTTTTGACACGCTGAAGTTCTGACTTGTGCACATTTTTGACGCACATAGATTTGGGCTGGAGCATTAGTCTTATTAACCCTTGATTCACCTCCAGTTTAGCTTCTTACTAAAAGAGCGATGTCCATAACAAATTTACTGTAAGAGGCACTGATTGACATCTGCTCAACAATAGTTACACTTTGGCGACCAATAATACTGCACTAGTGGAAGAAATATATAAACTGGGTGGCTCTAATATTTAACTGATATCATGCTTATGTGTAACTAACTGAATTAGGTCAAATTGTTTTGAGATTACATTTGAAGTTTATGATAGAGGAAAATGTAAACAATTAAAAATGAATGGAATGCCTTTTGATCAAATAACAGCATTGGTATGTTTGGACCGAAATAAGTAGTTAGTAATCATTTAAACATTTATTCATCCTATTAAGACTAAATATTAATGTTCACCTTTTACATATTCTGATATACCAGAACTGGCCTAAGTAATTTAGAAATCTTAAAATTCTGTTGAGAAAAAAATAAAAATGGCTTGACACTCATATTAATTAAAAGATCCAAAAGGACAAATTCAAGTGAGTCAGATAGAATGTGTAGTTTTCAACTAGTCCTAAATTAATAAAAAAATACAGACATTTTGGCTTTAAATATGAATAAATTTGTTTCAGGGATATAGTGTACATTATCCTTTAGAAGACATATAATATGTAGATAATCTATATCACATGGCATGAAATGATGAAATATTTAAGTAATGTCTTATAATTACTACTTTACACTATTTAATGTGAGTAATTTCCTCACACACAATGCTAGTAATAATTCTGTTAAAAATAACCCTCAAATAATTTAAACTTCACCAAGCATAGCCATTTCATTACCTTGGAGTTTAACTTTAATTTTCGTCATTTTCAACCAATCAACTTTTTGAACAATCAGATTCCTGGGTTTTGTGGGCTAGACCTTTGTTTCATTATGAAGAATGTGTAAAATGAACTCTCTATTTTAACTAATCAGACCATTTGGAAATTTCTATAGGGAAATATTGGCAGCCAAGGAGTTCTACAGAAATAAGTGCAATTCAGGCTTAATGATCTCAGGTTTCAAATGTAACAGGGAAAATAAGCTAGCAGTTTTCAAATATATGGACAGACAGACAGACAGACAGAAGGAGCAAGGGAGAGAAAGAGTGCATGCCTGCCTATCTTATGGTAGTGTTTAAAAGAACAAATCAAAGTTGAAATCAAGTTAATAGTCTGTTCAAATTATCCTTTTAATTGTTCAAACATCAATAACAATATTCCTTTCATCTCTTATTCACATTGATCACATTTTTCAGATTTGGGAACAAACGATGTTTCAATGTTAAATCAAAACCCTAAATCATTCTATTATAGAAACATATCATATTGCTGAACCCAGCTGCACTATCTGTACTAAAAACAACTTTATTCCCCAACTGTCTTTCATCAGCTTTGTTCACTAGATCAGATGCATTTCTTCTTAGGAGTCACGGTACTAATTCAGTTCCCATAGTAAACCTATGCAAACACCATGATATTAAAAATTCAATGACTTAAAATTTATGAGTGCCCATGATCAAACCTATATTTATCAGTATAGATGAAACCTGGATGTCAGCTTCTGTGTAGAGGAAAGGATATGAGCCACGGCAATTTCTGGACCTGCATGTGTTTGAAACATGTGCTTTCAATTCCGCACCAAAGAGTCAGGTGCTAATTTTAGTAACGAGTGTTCCAAACTCAAGACTGTTAAAGGACTGGAATTCCATCAATAAAACAATGTCTCTATTTTTTTCACGTACAACTAGGATAAGCTCTCAAAAGATTCTTTTTTCCTAAAACAGAACTTACATTATTAACCAATCCTGGCCACCCAAACCCATATATACTCTATTAAATGTTCACCCATTTCCAGGCTGGTTCCCATTTTTCCATACCATTAGTACCATGTGTCCTATATCCACCCTTGATTTTCTTGACAGCGCTGGGAATAGTAGTTTAATACATAAGTAAGCAATGTGCATAGTTCTGCTTGTCAAAGATTACATTAGTGAATATTAAATTATATTGCAAGATCATTTGTACCTAAAGAGGAATGGTGCATTTCAGGCAACATATAAATATATGAGCTTTATTTAAGAAAATCAGAAAAAAAAAATTAAAATAAAGCCGTCTAATAAGAGTCATCTTTTTGAATATCACCATTTACCTCTCTTCAATTTAATACTGAAATGTATGACCAGCATTGTCATATTATGTAATTAAGGCATTAAAGGTCAAGGTGACCATCTGTATGTACGTGTATTATTACAGAAAAAGAGATTTAAATGACAAAAATTACCTAAAATTCTTCCCAGAAGACATATAATTTAAAACTAAAGTAAGGTAGACATAAGTCCATTAAAATGGAAAATATGGAGTTTCAAAACATTCACTGAAAGAAATTAGTGCAGTGCAAAGTCATGAGAGGTAATCCCCATTAAGCATGGTGGAAGAGACCTAAGTGATCATATCTGATGCATTATGTTTCAAAACACAACCAGGAAATATCATACTGCTTACTATAATTACTCTAAAGATGGTAAATTGTATAACTTTTATATATGTATTGCTTAGATATGAACCAAAGTGCAAAACACTCCACCTAACATAGTCAAATCTACACCCTGTTCCCCCTCCCCCCTTGTTGGCAGCAGTTGATATATCTCAATATGTGTTTAATATCCAACTGAAAGTCACTCTGTGATTTACAAAAGGTATTACTTTTGCTTGTCATCCAAAAATAGAACCATATGATTGCAATTATGGTAATGTTAATTACACCTGCATATGTGGAGTCACTGTATTGTTGTAGCTATCTATAAGAGTCACGGTACTAATTCAGTTTCCATAGTAAACCTATGCAAACACCATGATATTAAAAATTCAATGACTTAAAATTTCTGAGTGCCCATGATCAAACCTCTATTTATCAGTATAGTTGAAACCTGGATGTCAGCTTCTGTGTAGAGGAAAGGATATAAGCCACGGCAATTTCTGGACCTGCATGTGTTTGAAACCCGTACTTTCAATTCCGCACCAAAGAGTCAGGTGCTAATTTTAGTAATGAATGTTCCAAACTCAAGACTGTTAAAGGACTGGAATTCCATCAATAAAACAATGTCTCTATTTTTTTTCACGTACAACTACGATAAGCTCTCAAAAGATTCTTTTTTCCTAAAACAGAACTTACATTATTAACCAATCCTGGCCACCCAAACCCATATATACTCTATTAAATGTTCACCCATTTCCAGGCTGGTTCCCATTTTTCCATACCATTAGTACCGTATGTCCTGTAAATCCCACTCCATTGGCATTCATTTTGTAACCTAATATTTTCCTCAATTCAGCAAATGTAGCATCTTCGGCCTTGAAAATGTTCATATCATTTTTAGCACAACTATTACTCAATTACCACTGCAAACTACTCTCTAACAGCCAAGTGTGTTTGTATGATAACTCTTGAAATCTTTCCATTTAATTTTCATTATTAATGAATTGATCCAGAAACTGACCATCTTGTCATTTAGTAACCCAATGTTGTCAGGAACAGGAGATCCAAGTTCAAAGACTTAGGCTGTTCATTTCTCAAAGTTGTCAATTCTCTACATGGTGATACAGCAGTTATTATTTTGCAGTCTCTTGGATACAGAATTTAAATGTCATTCTCTGATGTCAGCAGAGGACACTGGCTTCAGATACGTCCTGTTGCCTGAAATAAATAAACAAAATATTTAAATTACAAAATGTTTGGCCATAAATTAAAAACAACAATTTCCATTACATTAATTAAATTTAACTATTCTAATATACTGTTGCTGTTACAAATTCGCTTTGCTATGGAACGTTGGTACCCAAATGCAGTTGAATAGACACAATGCATCTAGCAACATCTGCACTGCATATATTGTAATTTGCATAACCCATGTCAAGGCCCAGCTGACCTATCACATATTTCTAAACTGCGCCAAAAAACTTTAAGACCTTCTCAGCTGGAACATCATCATGGTATGCATCCTTGCTCAGAAAGGTTGTATACAATGGTAACATCTTGTAACACAAAGTATGACAAATCAGGCCTGTTTCACATCCGTGAGTCTGCAGGGGAATATGTGACCAGTGGGCAGAATTTTGAAGGTTACTGCTGTAAATTAAAACCATGTCATCAAGTTGTAAATATACCAACTCATTACACAACAATATTGATCCAAAAGTGACAGGACAAAATCAAAATCAAACATATAGAGTAGAATTAAGTAAAAATACAGTGGATAATGAGGGGTAAATTTAAAGCGCTTAAGCACTGTACAAGTCCACTTCCATCAGTCACCTTATGACATGCAGGGTGCATGCATCAGGACTAGTCTACATCGCCAAGCAGCAATAAGGAGGGGAGAATGATTATGTGGCAAGTCTCCAGAACAAGGCAGAGCTATGTAGGAGCCCGTTTTCTGAGAATCAGCTGTTCTTTACACGACTGTCAGGTTCATGCCACAACTTTAGAAAAAAATTTCAGACCTTGTCCAGACCAAAAAATAAAATTTCCAGACCTAATTATGTGACAAGTTTATTGACTTAATGATATCAACTGGGGATGAAGATTTACAAATATTAGAATAAATAAAAATGGAATATTTTCTGTATAATTTGGATGTGCTGAATCTAAAACTGAACTAATATTCATTAGATCATTTTAGATAAATTCTCAGGAAGCATTGAAACACATGCAACGCCCATCATTTTTAATATTGGTCTTGGTCACTTTTGGCAAAATCTTGACCTCGTGTTATTTCAAGCTGACATTTGCATATTTCTTACATATGGGTAAACTGAAATGTTGAGTGAACATTCAGCAACAAGAATAAATAGACTTCTCCTGTGTTCCTGGTACTCTTTTTATCACGTGCTCTCCCCCATGTTTGCATGAAATACTGTATGCTCGAGTCACACACATGTTGAAATTATATGTCACTCTTAAAAATGAATGTTATATGCATAATTTGTGCATACAGAATTCAAAACTGAACTCATCTATATGATATTGTTTCAAAACATTCACACCATGTATCCAAACACATGCACCATCAGCCATTTTAATAATGGTCTTTGATCACTTTTTGCAAAATCGTAACCTCATGTTTATTTCAAACTGATATTTGCATATTTCTTATATAAGGTAATGTAGAAATGTTTTGTGAACATTCAGCTCTAATAAAAAATTTACTATTTCATTGTTTCGATACTTCAAAAGCCTTTTTGTGCCTAGCCTAAGTGCCCTCCCACAATCATTGTTTGCAAAAAAACACCATAATGACGAGTCATACATAAGCTGAAATTATATCTCAAAACAGTGCATAATCATTACAATATTCTTCTACATACATATGTTGATCTGAATCACAATTTAGTAAACAGCAACTGCCACTTTAGAATTAAATTATGAGGAGACAGCTCTGATCAATTTTTATCTCTTTAAAATTAATGACAAAGAATAAACAAACAGAAAAATAACTTACACTGATTACTCTCAATTCTACAAAGGATGTCAGTCACATGGAAAAAATTCCTGAAAAATTCCTCATGCACCCTTTCATACTGTACAGGTTTTCTAATAATTTATTATTACAGTAAATCTGTATTTCTATGGTGTAAATTGTGTATGTTGCAACATCAAATTTTGGGTGTTAACTTTTTCTACTTTCTTAATAAATAATTCTGATCGAATCTGAGCAATATCATATAGTTCATGAAGTAGTATTAAACTGTGAAAACCAGAGTGTGAGAGAAGGAACTGGCAGAGAGTTCTCTTGAAATATTTACGATTATTTTATTTTTTTAATTAAAGTGATATTTACAGATTCACTGCTTGTTCTTTATTATGTCAATATTTAGAATAGACTGATATTCACAACAAATGCCTTAATTGGTTATCTTTTCTCAAAATAATTAAATTTTCCTTCTTTTTGTCTAACTAAACAGTAAAATTTTAAATTAAATAGACCTACCAATGCTTCTAGATCACCCATTGTTTGTAAATAAAAGTCCCAATGAGTTTCTGTGTGTTTTTGAACTCAATTTATGACGTATTGTTGCCATTATTTACATTTTTAAGAACCCATGTGCCGGGAAGAGTAATTGTTCTGGCTAGCATTGGTGACCTATTAAAAGATGTAATTCAGGGATTTTCTGCAAATATTCTCACACATTGTAGAATTATTACTGTAAAATGATATCCAAAGTATTTAAAAAGTAGTCATAGTCAGCATACATATTCGTTTATTTAGCTTTACTGCATACTGAAAAATGATATTCTTGTTTATTTCTGCCGAATATGTTATACATAATGGCCAAGGTCATATAAGCTAAATACAGACATTTGACCTTTAAACCACGAATACATTTGGATGTAATGATGTTGATCCTGAATGAGTCAGCAAACACCAATCAAAATTGCCTGGCCTTCTCCCATGAATTTATCAGCTATACGAGCTGTCATATGTTGCATTCTACAGTAACACCCGAAGAGCTCCAACAGGAGCAGTCACATTTCAAGAACAATGAAAATTTAAGATTTTCGCCAGACTTTCTAGTAATTTAAAAAAATTTCCAGACCTTTTCAAGGCCTGGAAAAGCAATTTTCAAATTTAAGACTTTTCCCAGAATTCCAGACCTGTGTGGGAACCCTTTACTAACAACATATGTTAACAGTGCACAAGAGTGGCATTAGTTTTACCTCCTTCCTCAAGGATTCAAAAGTTTAACCCATTTACAGTTTAACTATGGTGGTATTCAGCAAGTTTGTGATTTTAACATTATATCAGTCAACAAAATCCAATACACAACATAGCTTGGATTACAACACCTTGGTACGGGCCGTGGAGACTGGGTAAAGGTTAAGGATCTATCATACTACAATTTAAAACTATGGACAATATAAAAATAAATATGGAAATTTGTACTGGCATGTTACCATAGTCACTACCATATATACTTGCTTATAATTTGGGTCCAACTGCAAACAACACTGATCCTGATCTATCATTACATAATGTGCAGCAAATGAGGATCTATGTTAATTACTTCTAATAAAAATGAAAGACTAAGATCTGCTGGTGAATTATGTGACAGCATATCTGGGTCTGTTCGGTTTACAGTTAGACCTGACTTATAAGTAACAACAGTACTCAAATTACAACTATTATTATCATCGTGATTTTTATGATTATTATTATTCTTCAGTGATCATGCATCTCTAATATATCCATCTGTTTTTTCATCCTTCTATCTATAATTTCATTTGATCTAACCTTTCATATGTGCAACATATATATTAATTGTGAAATGTGGCAATAACTGGATTTTTAAAATGGCCACTGTGGCAGCCATATTGGACATTGGGTCAGCATCATTTTTATTTAAGACAACCTAGATTTCATAGGATATCTTCTGGTGAAAACCACATGATGTGACTCTCCACTAAGGAGGTGTAGCAGTAACAATATCTTCAAAATGGCTGCTGGGTTGGCCATATTGGATGTTCAATTGGCACCATTTTCATTTAGCACCAACTACATATTGCAATGTCATCCGGCATCAAAAGATGTCAATATGAATTTCAGCTCAGAGGGATTAGCAATACCAAAATCGTCAAATTGTCTTTGGTGGCACTAATATTGGATGTCAGATCGGCATCCTGTTCACTTAGCATCAACTAGACATCATCAGTTGTCTTTTCTTTAAAACCAAATCTTGATTTAACTATCCATTCAAAATGACTAGCAATAACAAGATTTACAAGATGGCCATTGTGGCAGCCATACTGGATATCCAAGTGGATCCATATTCATTCAGAACCAGCTACACTTCATATTAAGTCTTCTGGTGCAAACCCCATATTTATATAACTTTTTATTATGGATTAGTGACAACAAGATCTTCAAGATGACAACAGTGACAACCAGGTTGGAGGATGTTTTGTGGGAATGCAATTTATAAAAAAAATGTTGACCATACATTGTAAGGATTTTGTGATTTACCTTTATATTTCATTTTATATAGATTTTATACAATTTTAGCATCCATTGTTCTAAAACTGTATGTTTGAATTTGTTTGGAAGGTTTTTCCACCCTACATTTTTGTTTTACATTTTTAAAATGACATACTCAGATGGCTTCATGTAAAAAATATTATGCTGAGGTGCCATAAAATAAATAAATGCATACATACATACATATTGGACATCAAATTGTAATCATTTAACCCACTACACAACACGTCTTTTAGTGAAAATCAAATGCTGATGTGACCATCCATTCAGCCAAGATTTTTAAGATGGCTGCCATAATGGAAATCAAACTGACAACATTTTCATTTGGACCTACTAGACATAATAAGTCTTTTTGGTAAACCTCAATACTGATATTACTGTTAGGAAGTGTAGTGGTAATAATATTTCAAGATGGCTGCTGTGGTGGTTATATTGGTAGTCTGAGCAGTGAGCAGCACCATTTTGAAACCTTCTGGTGTGTGTGTGTGTGTGTGTGTGTGTGTGTGTGTGTGTTAAGTTTCATTATAATCCCCCATGTAGTTTAATAGAAGTGATAACAAACTTGTGTTAACAGACCAATATAAAAAAACTTCACCTCTGTGGAGTTGGATCAGTCTCTTTAAAGAACATAAATGTTATTAGTTCCTTTGCCTACCTTTTGATCCCCAATACAATGTTTATAATATATTTATTATTTAAAGCTTTTGAAAAATCTGCCAACAGAATCTCTGTACACCTCTCCCTCAATAACTCACACAACAGGGTCCATAAACATACACTGCTGCATATGTACAGGCATGAGTACACAGTACCTCTAAACAATTATAATTTCTTATTATCAATTGTGAATTTCATGATAGTTGATTCCAAACTTCTGGGCATTAACTGCCATTTTCAACAATAAAATGAGTGATATATCAAAGTCACATTTACTACTTTCTAATCCATTTTATTAATGTTAATCAAATAGGGACCTATTTGCTGGGTATGTTCTATAAGAAAAATTGAAACCACCACCTGCCACTATGTCACAACCATCTTTGGCATGTGAATGACATCGCATCTTAAAATATTTATGTATGGCTTTTTTAATGAATATATTAATCATTAAATAGAATCACAGGCACTGACACCAATAAAAAAACAAGAAAATGCATTATAATCCCCACTGTTTTCAAATATTTAGTGATTCCAATGGGCTATTTTGTTGTGGTGGAAATACTTTCAACTTCTATGGGCAAAAAGCAGTTATCTCCCCTGTACTGCATCTTTCAATGTTTCATACAGCTTAGAGCAGTGGGAGAAAAACTACAAATGAATGGTAATAAAAATGATACCACAGCATAATAATTACTTAACATTTTCACAAGGAAACAGAAACAAGATGGAGCTGATTCTATCAAGAACTAAATAGCAGTTGGTCTGCAATAAACATTTTACTCAAAATAGCTTCTGTCATAATTTCATCCAGATCATGAATTTAGACAATATATAGTCAAACAATATGAAGGAAGGTTGTTTCTGTCAAATCTGTGGGCACACTTAGACATTATATATTTTTAAGAAGTATGAAGCAAGGTGGTTTCTATCAAAACCTTTGCACATAAGACATTTAGGCACTATCTAATGTAATGGTATGACAGACGTTATTCTGTTTACATAAGTAATTTATTACTCATTTAGAAAGCAAGACTACTTTTGCAGCATTAAGAAATGGTATTGTGTATATCTTGTGTTGTTACTGTATTTATTAACAGAATTAAAATTCTCTGCAATATCTGATGCTTTGTATCTTTTCTGTACCATCACAGTGTCATGGCATTAACAAAATTCCTTCAAATGCTGCTTGAGTGCCAAGGCAGCATTTCAGATTTAAAAATTGTCAATGAATTTGAGATACTATGCTTGCTGTCTATAATAAAACATCTTTATTCTGGAGCCAATTATTTCTTAGAAAAAGTTGCTTAAACTGAACTTACATAACAAAAGCCATGTTACCATTAAAGTAAACAACGTGCTTTAGAAGTAACTGAAGCCTGATATGCCAAAAAAACATTTCTAAAGCTTTTTTTATAATGCTCTAGTTATGATGACAAAACAGGCAGATAATCACTGATGTGTAGTTAACTGCGAGAGATCAGAGGTTACTTGGCAGATATTCTGCTATTATGTATGTTAAATTATTTAAACATGGTTGTGGAGTCCACAGATCAACTTAACAGTTGTGCATCATATAATCAAATGGTTATTAAAGGCCTTTGAAACATGCAAATCTCAACCCCCTAAAATCCTCTCCTATATATATATATATATATATACGCACACACTCAAGCATCATTATAAATGGCAGAAGTTTAGAAAATGTGTGTAAAGAGAAAGCATACAAGAAAAATGACAAGAAGATAAATTTAGTTCAAGAAGAGACATTTTTCAACTGCTCGACAATAGGTACATACCACAAACAAGTCCTGATAAAGCTAAGTCTGTCCATCATGGACAATCTCCTGTGTGCTTGCATCAGGATGAATAACTGGACATGGTTTAAGCTGGTGATTCTAACAGTGTGACTTATCCAACTGACCCCAACGTTCAACCATAGATCTCGAGACCTGTAAATCAGAGAAACAAGTGATATTGATGATCTTTCAATACTATGTGAAAAATACAGTCCAACACAATGCAGGGTTCTATTTGCAAATACAGTCCAACACATTGCAGGGTTCCATTTGCAAATCCAGTCCAACACAATGCAGGGTTCCATTGAAAATACAGTCCAAAACAGTGCAGGGTTTTCCGTTTGCAAATACAGTCAAAACAATGCAGGGTTCCATTTGCAAGTACAGTCCAACACAATGCAGGGTTCCATTTGCAAGTACAGTCCAACACAATGCAGGGTTCCATTTGCAAAACAAAATTTAAGGGTCATTTATTTATCTTTATTAGAATATTCTGAAGTCAGCCATAACAACATCAGAACGACAATCATGCTATTTTAGTGGGACTGAATTCTATCACTTGCAAACTCCTAAAATGTGAGTTAATTATGGAATATACAAGTTGAGAGTTCAGTCTCATGCATTTCTGTTTTGCTGGTATAAAGCTGTTTCTTATGATATACGAGAAATCAATACAACTCCATCACGCACGTAAATTTAACAAATGCAAATACATAATTCCAAAACTTTAGACAAAATGGGTTTCATCACAGATCTCTTTACTGCAAGACAAATAGCTGAATACTGACCATATACTGTATATACTATACCTTCTGATAATATACAATATTACAATATACATAGTGGCCAGTAAAATCAGATATGATGTAAAAGTGGCAAAGTACAACTTACTGGTCTAATCTGGATGATAACATTTTTATTGCAGCATATATCACTATGGTGGCACAGTACAACTTATTGGTCTTTTTGGATGGTTTAGTTTTTATTGTAGTATCATATGGTGGCTCAGTACAACTTAATGGTCTGGTCTGGATGTTATAGTTTTTTTTTATTATAGTATGTACCACTATTGTGGCACAATACATTACTTACTGGCCTGGTCTTCAAGTTACAGATTTTATGGCAGTGTTTTGTCTACCCATGCGTCATGTGTCAAATATGCAGACTTTTCCGATTTGAAGGACAAAAATTGTTGCTGGTACATAAATTGATGCACCCCATTGTTATATTTTGCTAATTAACACAAAACAAAGGTTTGGTCTAACTACTTTAATGGCTAGGTTACAACTCTCCCAAACTGGGAAAACATGCACACATCAGTTTCTTAAGCTCATGTTATCATAACACATAGGGACACAACAGAGAGTGGAGCCTTGAGCTGACCTTATACGACCTGTAGGCCTAACCGTCACATCGTTTGTTGCAACAGGATGTTAGAACCATATAATTACCTCACCCAAGAAAGAGGCGGCAAATAAAAACGTGATTTTAAAGTGATTTTCAGAAGAAACTATTATTTCACATGCACCCTTGTCAAGCAACGAAGCAAGAATTTCCATTCACTCAGTTGTGTGCCTTGCATTGTTCTAAGACACTGTCACTGTTCGACTGAAAATGGCATCCAAGGCAAAAAAAAAGATTAAAATAGATCCGAAACAAATGAAATTATCTTTCAGACTCTGTGTTTATGACCAACCGATGATAACAGTAATACCATCAAACCAGTGGAGCATTTATCATCCAAAGACGAGGTAAAAGTTACTCGTAGATAAAACATAATTTTGTGCAGCAATGGTTGAAAACAGAGCTGGCTACGTTTTCAAAAAGAAGTCGAGTGAAGAATGTGAAAGTGAAGACCTGCAAACTTCGCCATTACTGACAGCACTGGCATTACTGACAGCATTGACATATGACAGCACTGACATAGCCAACAATAAATGTCTTGTCATATATGCTCAGATTGTTTCTGATGACATGAAACCATCAGAAAGATATATAACAAATATAAAATGTTCAGATGTTTCTGGCAATGGAATTGCCTTATTGGCTTTAGTCACATTATATAACTAATATTTTTGTTGTGTATTTAAACAATATAATGATTTTTTAAAAACTAATGAAGACTGATCATCGGATTGAATAAGACTCGTAGATTTGGTTTCTGACTCTGTTTTTCGACTTGATGAGTCAAATGATTGACATGAACCCATTTGTAGATAAAACACTGTTATGCTAGTATGTATCACTATGGGCATGCAGTACAACTTATTGGTCTGGTCTTTATGTTAATATAGTTTTTAATGATGTATATATCACTATGGTGTCCGAGTACAACTTATAGGTCTAGTCTGGACATTATAGTGGGATGGCAGTCAGTGTCAACTGTTCTACAGGGGGCAGGGGCCAATTTTTATGTACTAATTTAATGCCGCAATCAGCGATCTAGTACAAAAAATCATACAAAATCATATACACAAGTGAGGTCAAAAATGTCTATATTTTTAGATACCTATATTAAAACAAAGCATAAGGATATTATTCACTTGACCAGAGAATTCAATTGCAGTTCATAGCAGAAGAAGTTTATGCACCCCAACCCCAAGTTTGTACCTGCAATTTTCATGTCCGAAGGTCATTTTTGACACCATGTGATGCTCACAGTGCAAACACAAGCCCTTTTCCTAGATGACAATTCTGCAAAACAGTGTGTACTAAACAGGCTGATGCAATTGAAAATAGTTGCCATCCAAGCCATTTTTGAGATATTCTACTTGTCCCAAACCCACGTGTTTGCTGCTATGGGAGGCTGGCTCTTCTTCCTAGCCGACTATTGGTATTTCACTATCAACATACTGCAGAGTAACTAGATGTACATGCCTGACATCAATTTCAAGAACAACAGAAGCCCGAAACACCAAGTTCACAAATATATCCATATCTTTAATTAGTAAACAATAGTAGCTGAAAAAGTCACACCATAGCCTTAAGTTAAGAAATTTGCCAGGGGCCAATTTACGAAACTGTACCCTGCCACCTTAAGAATTTGGCTGAAAATGGTTTATGTCACAAGTTGTGTACATATCACATATTTAGACATTATCTAGTGCAATGGTATAAAGGAAAACTTTTTGTGCGCAGAACTAAAAATGGTATTATGCTTTTAGGAAAGAGACTACTTTGCGGCAAAAAGCACTACGATATTTACATTGTGAGTTATGCCTGACTGCATTTCTTGAAAGATTTCAAATTGTTTGCAACCTACAAAGATTTTGGTCTTTGTTTACCGCCATAGCATCAGGACAGAATCAAAATTCCTTTACACTCTTTCATGAATGTCAAGAAGAGGTTTGGAAGTTATAAATTTTAGGAGTAAATGACAGAAATGCTATGTTAGTTGTCAGTGACAGAAGTGAAAAGTTTCTATAAACCCTTCTAGCAAACTTAAAGAAATCACACATTTAAGTAAATAATGTGTTTTAGAAGCAATTTTAGACTGATATAAAACAAGCAGTTCCTAACCTTTCATTATCATTTTGGAGATGCTAATAGCAGCATCAATGTTGTGTGGGTGTGTGCTGGGGGGAGGGTGTAATCACAACAACAGTCTAGCTAATCTGGAAAGATCAAAGTTTAATCAATCAACATTAGATCATGCTGGAATATTGATACACTGATGTGTGGACCCTGTTAAACTTACAAAGTGACATATCAAATAAATTCACTGATACATAGCCACTGAAAGTGACCATACATATACAATTACTCCATACAATTTAACAGATAAATTTCTTCTCAGACACCAATTCACTTACAACTGACTTTAATGATTTCTGGAGTTTACAAAATCATAGTAAATAATAAGATATGGTATAGAACAAATATTTACAGTGGAAAATTCAGTTTGAGATAAAAAGCATTTCACCTGCTTGGCTTTTAATAAGCACGTACCATAAAACAACTCCTGCGGAAGCTAAATCTGTCCATCAAAGTCACTCTCTTGTGCACATAGATCAGAATGAGCATCTGGATGAGATTCAAGCTATTGTTTCTTTCAGCATGACTAACCGATTACTCCCAATCTTTTACCATGCAAACAGAGACCTGCAAAAAGAAAAGAAACAAGTGATATTGATGTACTTTTAACATTCAGTGAAAACATAAGAATTTCAGAGGAGAAACTGTATGTGTATTGTCAAATGCATGCAACTGCCACTTAATTTTAAGCTTTTCCCCCTTTGTTAACTGAACCTAGAAATTTCAAGACATATACATAACACTGAAACATTTCCTATTATCACCCAAGTGTGAGATATGAATCTCTTATATCAACTTCACAGTGGGGTCATGAAGGTAGAAACTATGTCGGTGTGCTAAAACTTTCATTCTTCTCACCAAAATATAGCAAGCAATATGCCATATGCATCACTATTTCTAAGACCGTTCCACTGGTGACATTCAACATTCACAACAGTATGTTTATGTATGATTCCTCTTAAGTCTAGCTGCTCCTGTGGAGTTAAATTACTTTTAAGAATGCACGTTGACATGCTAAGCAATTGTTTGTGTGTGTCTGTATTGAAATGTGAATAATATTCATACAAATAGGGGTGCAAACCTTGACAACTACAGAAAAAGCAAGACAATACATTATGGTCACCATTTTGGTCCCATATCTAGTAAGTGAAGTCCAAAATATGCTACTTTGTCATGATGTAAACAGTTCTCACACTGAGGTACAAAACACAGTTACCTCTCTCTCCAAAGAGCATTACATACAACACTACGTGATATATGGAAAAAGGAAGGAAATATAATGAAGCTAATGCATAAAAATTATTTAAATATACACAAAGAAACAGAAAAGTATAATAGATGTTGCTGACTGCACAATAAAAAAATTATCAGTTTTCCTTAAGGAGGTAGGGGCCAGATTTTATGTACAAATATAATGCCGCAATCAGTGACCTAGTAAAAAAAAATCATAAAAAATCAAATACACAAGTGAGGTCAAGAAAGTCTATATTTTTAGATACCTATATTAAAACAAAGCATAAGAATATTATTCACTTGACCAGAGAAGTCAATGGTAGTTCATAGCTGAAGAAGTTTATGCACCCCAACCCCAAGTTTATACCTGCAATTTTCATGTCCGAAGGTCATTTTTGACACCATGTGATGCTCACAGTGCAAACACATGCCCTTTTCCTAGATGACAATTCTGCAAAACAGTGTGTACTAAACAGACTGATGCAATTGAAAATAGTTGCCATCCAAGCCGTTTCTGAGGTATTCTACTTGCCCCAAACCGACGTGTTTACTGCTATGGGAGGCTGGCTCTTCTTCCTAGCCGACTATTAGTATTTCACTATCAACATACTGCAGAGTAACTATGGAAGATGTACATGCCTGACATCAATTTCAAGAACAACAGAAGCCCGAAACACCAAGTTCACAAATATATCCATATCTTTAATTAGTAAACGATGGTAGCTAAAAAAGTCACACCACAGCCTTAAGTTAAGAAATTTGCCAGGGGCCAATTTACGAAACTGGACCCTGCCACCACAGTCATGTGTGTTTCGGGCTTTGTGACTGACATTGGTCGTCAAAGCAACCAGAAATATCAGACAGCGATGTAAAAAGTGGCAGTGTACACTTACTGTTGTAGTCTGGATGTTAAAGTCTGATGGTAGTTACCGTAAGACAGCTTCACGCCAGCTAATCTGTATCAATTTCATGTATGTTCCTGGCATTGTTTGTTTACTCCAATGATTAACATGTGACAAAATGTTTAATTGTCTTGTCTTGTTAACTTCACTAGATCTGGTGGTCAATTATCAAGGGTTACGTGGGGTGAAGTAAGGTTGAGGTGATGTAGTTGAGGTGTGCAAGACCACTGACTAATGAACAGTTTCTATTATCGTGTTTCTCTGCTTGTATCTGACACTTCAGGATTTGGTTTATAACCTCTGTCACAACTAAGTTGTTCATTTCTTGTTAGTGCTATGATTCTGAGTGAATAGTAATACCAATCTAAAATAAACCCCCCAAATAATTAACCCTTCCATCACTAAGTAACTTGAAGGCATTGAGCCCTAAACACTAAGTAACTTTGGACTTGTAAAGCAAAATGACTTGTGCATTTTGAAATAACATACCTCTGCCAATTTAAAGATATCTGGTAGATTAGGTAAGAAAATAGAGGTTAAGAGTCAAACTGCATGACTAATTCACTAAAATTTGCGTATCTATTACAGCTTAAAATACAGGTACAAAAAGGTAACACAACAGGTAAAATACACAAGCAATTATTTATATACCTTGTTAGATGGATATTATTTTCAAAAGCTTCACCTAAATAAAAGATTTTAAAGTATTCCAGAGCTTTGCTGGAGCTCTCTAACACTGGTGGGTCCCACTCTCCCAGGGAACTGAAATAAATCATTTGGATACAAGAGTTTCGCCCAGAACAAGAAGACGTGGAGTCACAGGAGTCTGATGTTTTATCAATAAAGCACGACAAAATTTCTGACAGCATGATATCACCTTACCGGTATTATCAATTAACACAAGGAGTGCAAGTGTGACTGCTACCCTCCACTCGATTAGACTTTTCTCACGCATCTTTCATCGCTTCACAATTGCAAGAAGACTGAAAAACTACACATATCCATTCAAAAGACAGTAACGTACCAACGCATCATTCTTGGACGACCATCGCATGAATCCAATCCGGTGAATTACCTTTATTTTCACCATTACAGTCATAAACCCTGTCAACCAGAATTCATTGCAGGAAGTAGCCCATTTCTACCAGTTTCTACCCTTCAATAAATATGTGTTAGGGTCTAATAATCGTTCCGAACATGGCGCAGAATCTGTTCTCTTTTAATGCTAGGGAAATCGCACTACAGACATCGTAGCGATATGACTGAAAAATTTTTAAAGCTAGGAAAAAAAATGCAAATCACACACACACACACACACACACACACACAAGTAAATGTATGACCTGTCACCCTGTTTGAATCAAATCCATTTTAATTTTCTATTGACTATCACCTTGCTAACAGGACAGAATAAAGGTGGGCATGTGTGTAGGTGAAAGCATAATTTAAAAATAAGACCATTGCCTCCCACCCCATCACCTCGAATTTGGGATTTGACTTTAATAACAAATTATTCATCATTCTCAAATTACCTTAAACTTGTATCACGAGCAGAAGGAGACTATGGTTGTGTGGAGACAAAAAAGGGAAAGACATGACATTAATAGCTTCAGAATTTGGGAATTGTATCGCAGGAGAACAGAGATAAGCCCTAAACTTACCTGTTGAAGACGCTGTCACTATAAAACAAATGAGTGATGCCTATGTCTTGCCTCTGCCAAAGTTGGAAATACAACTAGAGAAACGTTGTACAAATTGCTTACTTAAACAAACCACCAATTCCCCATCATCTCACATGTGCGGGGGGGGGGATTTTCTGATGTTATTGATTGATTTTCATTGATTAGCAAGTGTGGTACTAGTGCATGCCTGCAGGTGTAAGTTCAAAAAGGGGCAATAACTGTGTGTGTGTGTGATTAGATTTTTAAAGTAGCTTGAAAAAAGTTTCAGTCATATTGCTACAATGTCTGCAGTGTGGCAGTTTATAGTGATGTCTAGCACTGGGTCATAATGCCACAGACATTTATCATGTCCCACCCAGTCACATTATACTGATACCATACCCACCAGTCCTAACACTAACTTGTTAATGCTGAGCACCAAGCAAGGCAGCTGCCAGTACCATTTTTATAAGTCTTTGTATGACTTATCTGGTATTCGAACCTGTGACCTTCTGCATCTGAGGTGGATGCTCTAACCACTTAGGCCATTGGAGCAGTTGGCAATAAGTACTGTAAAATTTCTAACAACACTGATTAATCCATGTCTGCAACATCGTAAGATGACTATGCATGTAATATGTACAATTTATCATGTATTTCTGTCATTCACTGAGAATAATGGCAGACAAGTCTGTAATTTATTCTACTGAGGTATAATTTAAAATGGGCTGATATTCGTATGTATTGTGGCAGATGATGGTTCTGGAAAATTCCATGATGGAGGTTGACTGATTGTTTTTAGAATTTTAATGTTACTTTCCAGATTCAAAATCCAGTCTAACTTTGTGATAATCGATCCACGACTCAAACTCAAGTCTGTTTACTGAATCTGCTGGTGCCTGTATACTTTTGTGAGCACTGAAAGACCTGCCTGAATGTGGTACAAATGGTTTCACTGCTCACAGATCATATATCATTTTCAACTCATTAGTACAGTAAAACCTGTTATGAGAGACCACCCCTTTTGCCAACAAAAAGCAGTCTCTCAGGACAGGTGGTCTTTCATAGCAGGTTGGGCAAAAGTACGTTTCCAAGGTCCAGTTTCAGAACAATTTCAAGAAAAATAACCACAATCACTGTACATATATTCTATTCTTTATTAGTCGTTGTTGCTAAAATATTGTATGCATTCATCTAAAAACAAAATTATATTGTAATGAAGATATACTTCTATCATTAAACATGAAAACACATTTACATTTGAAGATCACATATTGTAGCATATGAAATTGTTTCTGAATTACTCGTTTTCCTTTATAACAACCTAAATTTGTTTTACCAACGTTTAAACCGCTTTTTTGCGAGTGGTCTGCACTTTTTCACTTCTTTCAGTTACAATAATTATTTTCTCCAGCCTTAAAATTTGTCTCTTTTTAGCTGGAGGTTCGTCCATTGTTATTAAAATTCTAGGTGTTAAAATTATTAGTGCTCAGTTGTAATATCGAACGTAAAGACGGTGGCTGTGGGAAAATATGAAAAATCTATACATGTGCATTGCGTATCTAACAATTAATAAAAAACCAAACAATTATCTCATCCAGAAACAGGACCATTTACTCAGTGACAAAAGTCAACGGCTTCATTAAAAGATGACATACTGGGATTAACTCTGTAAGCAAAGTGTGTAATCCGGTCGCAGCAACTTGAATAGACGACAGCTTTGTGATTGGGATGTCATCACTTAACATGGGGGGGGGGGGGAACAAACATCACAAGTCTTGAGCACTATCAATCGAATCCCGCAAATGATTCTCTCTTGCTGGTTTAATAGACAATGACCTTATTCACCCCCGGCAATACCGATTAACTCGAGACAAACAATATACGCGGCCACTTTGTCAACTTTGGCACTTCAACGGCATTTCATGACATGTACATTAGCCTGGTTTACGGACTGTAGCATCTATCACCGGTAGCAACAATCCTTTTTTTTAATATTCCTTTTATGTTTGTTTTTGATCAGAACAATCTATACTAATCAAGCGGTCGTTGTAATAATTGATTACATAAAGGTCACTGGTGTCTGTCTGTTCTCGCGATACAGTCGTCATAGGGATGCCAGGTCCTACAACGGCCGGGAAGCAAGTTAAGTGCGGAATAATTAGTCTGGTTCCCTGCTCTGTATGCTTTCTGCGTTCCTCACCCCTATACGAATAACGGAGAACAACACAGGGAGCATACAAAGCAGGGAACCAGGCTAGGAAATAATCTACATATACTTTAGTCTGGTTTACGACAGAAACTGTAAATTGCTATAAACCTAGCGGAAGAAATTCAGAGATCGGTAGCCAGCCTATTTTTTTATTTTTTTTTTATATTTAGAACGATATGTGCGGTTGTTCTTACAGGGATTAAATAAAGGTTGGTGGAGTTTATCCTCATTTTTTTGTGATGCGGTCGTTCATAGCAGTGTCGAAATGCATATTTTGCCAAGAAATCGCGGTCGCTGGTCGCGTTCAGCAGGTGGTCGCTCATAGCAGAGCGTTTATATAATAAAATTGATCCGTGCATTACGATTGTGGTCGTACATGACAGGTGGTCGCTCATGACAGGTTCTACTGTATGAGAATTTCTGTTTGTGATAGCGTACCCTCACTTTTATATCAGATACACTGTCAAAATTATCAGCAATGTTGTCCATGACAGCTACTGCTTTAGATCTGGCCAGTAGGTTTTTGTCTTTGTTCATTGGACCCAGTCTTTTAAGCATTTTCTTGGTCCTTTTTACAAGGTGTTCAATTGCTAGATCTGCTGGTATATGACTATCTTTCTTCCCCCTGATGTTGACAAAAAGGCCATAGATACTTTGATATGCAGTGCGCAAACTATATGATGCTTGCTGATGGCATAATAGGCGCAAGATTTCTAAAGCATATTTACTTCTGCTGTTATGACTCTTGAACATCAACATCATGTATTTAAGGCAAACAAGTAACCTGTCCCTGTCAGGTCTGTGTATCACATCCAAAACTCCATGTACAGTAAATCAACCTGAAACATAGTATGGCCATACTGTTGCACATGATCAGTGTCCATTGGCTTTAAAACTGTCTGTTTTCCTCGCTTCAAAACATATATTGCTTTAACTTCCTCATTGCTAACTTTAACTTGAATGGCGATCAGTGAATCCTTGACAGTTTCTTCAACAGTTACGTAAATGTTGTGCCCTGAGAAGAATACATTTCAATAAAACGATCCAATGTCTGCTGGAGCCACAGATCTGTTACAGGGTCTGGAGGTATGTTCTTGGTTAGAGTACTGTTTAGATCACAAAGTCCAAAGAAATCACAGAGTGCCTCAACAATGTATCATTTAACAAAGGACAAAAAGAAATCTTTGTCTACATCATAATGATTCTTGACGTCAGAGTTCACATCATGCTGACTTATACGAATTCTCTCTCCATTCATAGAGCCAGTTTCAAAACTATCCAAAGTAAAGAGCTTCTGATAAGCCATTGTCAAGGAATTTCATAGCTGTATGCCAGAGTTCAAAAGTAATTGGATACAGATCCCTCGGTCTCTTTCTGGCATCAAAAGCACCATGATGTCATCCTTTTGCACCACTAAATCTCTCCCTGGTCAATTGATCACCACCTATATGCACTGGAGGGTGATCTGTGTATCCACAGATTTCATCTATCGTTTCATTGTATGACTGCATTATCTTACAGACATCACTGTACTGTTGTTCATTGTAAGGAAGAAGTGGAAGTGGAACTATGACCGATTTATCTGCAAGCTCCTCAGAAAATTCACCTTCAATTTCTCTACAATAGAAATCTTTAAACTTTTTCAGAAAGGGGAGATAATCCACTGCTGCATTTAAAATCAGGGTTGTGTAGTTGGATTTTAACCTTCTCTGACCTCTCTCTAATAGAGACAGCTGATCCAAGGCTAGGTCTTGAAGCGATCCCTGTGGCTGGTCTGGTAGATTGGCAAAATTCATGTGTTGCACAATAGCAGCAGATGCAAACCAATGTTTTGTCCTTACATGACAATTTTTCCTTTCATGTTGCACCCCAGTTTTAAAATTTATATTGTCTCCAACAATTCTGAAAACTCTTCCTTCCCTGACTGCTAACTGCAGCTCCTTAAAACATGAATTGCCTAATTTTTCAACTTCTCCGATGTTGGCTTCATAGCTACTGGACACACCCAGAATCTGCAATCTATCAAAAACTTGTTGGGAACAAGAAAACAAAATCAATTAAACCTTCTTGTATCATATTATCATACTGAAGTCTCCTATTATTTATACTAGAGAAAAGGTCTCATATGCTTCAATGTATCTACAATAAAAGATAAGATATTGAACTTGACCACTGAAACATAAAATATTGCCATCTGTGATAGCTGACTGCTTATAAACTTGACAAATGTATAATAAACTAGCAGCATGTGAGTGATCAGCCAAACATATGATATGAACCTGAATCTGTGTCTACAGACGCTCGGCCACTAAGCTATAGTAGCTTATAATGCCAAAGCCATGCATCCAAAATAAACCTTATAAATACACATTGGTAGAAAATAAGTGTTATGTCAGGGTATTGATTCACAATGTGCATGTAACAATGTAGTTTGATCATATCCTGTCAGCTATTCACAATGTATACCAGTATTTTTAAATATAATATTATTAATTATATAAGATTTTATTGAAAACTGAATGAAATGTACGAAATTGTTTGGTTCATGTGTAATCCATTAAAGTTTAAATGATAATTACTGGAACTTGGTTATGCTGGTTACATTTCTAACCATGAAGGTTATGAACTTACTATTCAGCTAAAAAGGGTTTGAAATTTTACTCATCCTTTATCCATATAAAATTTGATGTTATTACCTGTTATTTAATGTAAAGTACATGTAAATAGAACTGGAAATGGCTTGTACATTCCTCCGGAACTTAATTACATGGTAGAATAGAAGTTTCTTGAAACTTGTTAAAAGTGTCGAACTCAATCAATGTGTCACCCAAATTTTATCATGTATGATAAAAATGAAATGTGTCAATAGAAAATAACTTTCTCTACTTGCTGGCAATACTGGTCACAACTATTTACTTCTAGATTATGATTATTTCAAAATGATGAGAATTCAATGTCTGTTTTTAGTTGGTCTTAAAGTACGAGTATCCTGTGACTTTAAGGAAAGATTAACCAAAGTTCAATGAAACATGCAAGTAGCAATAACATCTTCTGAAAATAAAAATAAGAATTCTGAGATGCACCATTTGACTAAATCATATACTGAGTGCTAGCTTCTTATTAAAGTGTTCAAGCACTGAAAAAATTTGGGGATACAATGTTTACAACCATGAAATTCAGAAAGTATGACATGCATTGTCAACAAGTTAAACTGCTGGAATATTGCAATGATAACAATACATAAGAAATGAAAATAACTTAGACCTTTTCATGAGTCTGTTCATTTTTGATAGTGATAGCTATTATCTTCTGTTCAAGTGATAATTCCACAAATCTGTTGCTCCTAAGTATTGAGTATACAAGTCCTAACTTGGGCAGAAGTGACCTAATCGGCTGAATCATGCCAAGTTTGCCTGTTGGCAATGCTACTGCTAGTAATACTTCAGCCAATATCTGGTTACCCAGGAAAAGTTCTGTGCATATATCATTCCATGAAAAGGCTGTTGTTGTTGTTGTTGTTGTTGTTATAGGGTTTAACGCCATTTTTCAGCACTAGATAGGCTATACATGGCGGCCAGTATTAATGGTGGAGGAAGAACCCTGGAAAACCCCCGGAAGAACCACCGACCCACGAGAAGCTACTGGCAGGCTTTCTCACGTACCCACGTTAGCCGAGCCTGGACTCGAACTCACGCAGACAGAGGTGAGATGGCAGTGATCCGTAACGATCAGCGCTTTAGATCACTCGGCCACTCGGGGCCCCTGAAAAGGCTGTCAAGTCACGATTAGGATATAAGATGCTGCTTTCATTCCTTATACATTTTGAAGATGCCTTTTGTTCAACTTCCCAAATGAATAACATCTTTACAGCTTTTCTGAGTGAATCGCTATTTAACACAGTCTCTGCAATTGTTTCAGTGGAAGTATACAGAGAAGCATGCAGCAATTTTGCTCTATCAGAGAGAGTTACATCGTCAAATGATGATAATCTTGTATCTGATAATTTGGTAGCTAATGCTTCCACTTCATTTTTTGATGTTGGTAATTTATCACGTACAGAAATATAGCTCCACTCTCTTTCAGTTTCTTTGAAAAAGACATACGTAAAGAGCAAATAATACATATAACATGTTTGTTTTAATAATATTAAGTGGAAGGACTGCATGTTGTGTGTAGTTAAAATGAGTGTTCAGATAGACGTACTTTGGCTACCACAAGGAACTGAGTTTAGGTTTTTCATTATGTCAATGGACTGAGGTATAGTAGCTTATGTAAAGCCATTTCTCCAGACTGATTGACTGCAGCAATGCATGTAAGATATTATCTGCTGAAAGAAAATAAGATTATAATTTAACAGTCTTTTCTGATTTTTGGACTACAGTTCCTGTCAATTTTTTTATATCCACAGACTGCCATTAAGTGTAAAACATTTTGAATTATATCACAATTTAATGATATTTATCTACATTTAATTTCAACCTAAAATGCCTGCTCAAAAACCTACCTTCTCCACTGTCTCCACCTCTAAATTAATATTACGGTGTGATGCTTTTTAAAGAAACTTATACCTCATGTTTTATACCTTATGTCCAAGACTGGTAAGACTGGGTCTGTTTGTTTGGATACTGTACAAGTATAAATGTGATCATATTGAGTCGATGCTTCATTTTTTGTTGAACTGTTGGACACATCACTAATGGTGGTGCTAACATCAGTGGCCAAAACATGCAGAAGGAAACAAGCATTTCACCCTGGCATGCTGTGATCTGCATGAAGCTCCTGAACATATAGAAAATTCATATAAAGATTTTTTAAAACATGCACCATACCTATTCAATATCAAAACATAAAAGGATTACACAGCCACAAGCTATATGACTGTACATGCTACAACCAAATATTGAAAAATATTAGGCTAAGTAGGTCAGTGGACTGTCTTCAAAATGTTTTCCCTCAAAATAAACACATCAATCTAGTTTCAGAGCCAAAATCTGCATGAAAATAGTAGAGAAAAACTTCCAGGTGGATGTATTGGTTGCTTAGGTGTGACTGATTTTAGTTGATGCTGGGAAGTTATTTCCATTTCTCAGTTTAACTGGTGAAGGAAGAACCCAGGAAAACCCTGGGAAGAAGCACCGACCCATGGGAAGGTACTGGCAAGCTTCCTCACCCACACTGACCAAGTGAGACTTGAACCCAAGAGCACATTCCATTCTTTTTTTATAGTGTGGCCTTGGCTTTAATGACTTTGCATGCACTAATAAAATTTAATTACTCAACAATATGAATTAATTAGCTGTAAATGTCAATGCTTATTATGGCACATATGCTTCAACATGAGTGACAAGAACTGAAAAAGGCTAATAATGCCTGACCTATGGCAAGTGGCTCATAATGCCTGACCCGTGACAAGTGGCTAATAATGCCTGACCTATGGCAAGTGGCTCATAATGCCTGACCTATGACATGTAACTAATAATGCCTGACCTATGGCAAGTGGCTAATAATGCCTGACCTATGGCAAGTGGCTAATAATGCCTGACCTATGGCAAGTGGCTAATAGTGCCTGACCTATGACATGTGACTAATAATGCCTGACCTATGGCAAGTGGCTAATAATACCTGACCTATGGCAAGTGGCTAATAATGCCTGACCTGTGGCAAGTAGCTAATATTGCCTGACATGAATCAAAGACAAGGAAATATATCAAATGGGGTATTGCCACAAACAATATCCTTGAACTATCAACCTTTGGATTCTTGATGATCTAGCAATAAATCGTATACTTTTTGCCACACCAACTCAAGAAAATGAAGCCTCACTCATTATGATACACTAAACTATGATGATTCACCAGTTCTAGCATTTAGAAATTCATGGGCCTTTAAAAAAGAAAGACCTGGAGTAAGTGTGAAGTTTACAACCAAACCAAGCTGACAGTAAAAGTAATATTTCCTAATCAAAGAGCATTAATAAAATATTTTCAAATGACAATATGTATCATAATTACCTTACATGCTGTAAATAAATTGTTTTATCAAAGTGTTTTTCTACACCTACATTCCAAAATCTGGAGAGACTATTAACCTGACCAACATCTTCATTGCTCTCAAAGCATATGACTCTGGGCAACTGTAACATTGTAAAATTAATCAGTACAATGCAACAATGAGGTCACAAATTGCGGACAAATTAATTTTATGAAGGTTTTTCAATGAAGGTAGTTAATGGAATGCATTCAATTTAAGTCTATTGGTCCAGAGTGTGTGACAGTGCCATTCAAAGGTAGGTAGTGTTAAGATCCAAAGAGATTCACATGCTGTATCTATTTTTGCTAAATGTAACCTGATTTCACAAGGCCAGTAGTTTGGAAAATGTAGTGTGCACAGTCCTCCCAGAATTTGTTAACATTTGCTGATAGTATCCCATGCTCCTCCACCAACTCCATCACTGCTAACTTCTCTTCTTTGCTCCATTTCTTGTACGATCTATTTTGGTCTGGGAAGTGCAATCAATGAACAGGTATGAGCTATAATGTTTGAAATTAACTGTAAGTACGAGTTGGTACTTGTCATATAAATGTCGGACTCAGTAACAAATACTTTTATCAAGAATCTGGAAAGACGAATAACTGTTAGTTAAATAGCTATTGCTACTTAATAATGCAAGTATTTACCATTTGTCTTCTGAAAATAAAGACCACATTTTCAACCCCCACCCTTAATGTTAAATAGCTACTAATTGCATAATAATGTAAGAAAATGACCTGGTAAGAAGTAATATAACAACCAAGATAATACACAGAGTATATAATGAAAATAATACTGGATTACAAGCTATAAGCCAATGAAATGTGTGCTTATATGTCATTTATATCTCAATGTAAAAACACACATGATGTAATAAATTACAATACATTGGTCTTGCAATACAGTAAATGTAAGTGTGACACTGTTTGATGTATGCAACATTCAGATATATTGAGTGATTGTATGATTTTTTATTACAGTACCTCGTTATACTAATACTTTTAATAGTTGCATGTGTACGTTACAAATTCATAAATAATGATAAACAAGTTTACTTAATTAATACTTATTTACTTGTCTTACTGATGAGTTAAATGTCAAAAATTCCTGTATAGTTTGAAGAGAATGTCCACTTCACTTTTGTAACAGATCTGAGGCAATGTGAGTGTGAACATAAAATGAGCATCTCCTTAAACAAAGTCTTGAATGCAAACCTTGAGGACAGCATTCAAACTTTGTGCAAAGTGAATCAGTACAGAATGTTGCCAACTGCACCTGTAAATACATAGTATAACATAACTGTCTGCGCTTCTCCATCTGCACTGGAGTCTTTCCTATGCGTGATGACCTCTGTCTTTTACAATAGGTGTGGAAACTAGGATGACACTCCACTGTATTTAATCCGATTAGAACCTGTCAAGAAACATGTTTTTTATTTTTTATTGTCACTAGATATGAAAGAATCAATTCAGTGTATTTTGAAATGACACAATAATTATAAATTTTGTAACCATTTTCTATTGTGAAAAAGATATAGATAGAATAAAGATATTGGTGGCACTGTACAGTTTGGTATTTTGCATAGGGTTAGAATTTGAAAGAAAAATAATATATCCCAGGGTTTCCTGACTAGTTATACTGTCTCTGTAAAAAAGACCTTGTATATCTTAGGTATTGTTCAAAGAAGCTTTAATTCCCCTTATTTTGGTGTATGACTGATGGGTGTAATATGGGTTATAGAATATATAGCTTGGCCTTACTCCAGATGTGCATCGTTAAAAAAGTGCTAGCTCCACTTGGTCATTTTCACTTCTGGAACTTCAGAGGTAAATTGTTAAAAAAAAAGAGCCGATAAGTTATTTTACATTTGATATATTTGGTAATTCATTCATTGCACTTCGAGAAGCTGTTATTGTCCAGTCTGGCAAAATTCATTTTGCCTATTTGAATAGGTGGTAAGGATAGTGTACTTCAAAGAAATTCAGGCCGATTTTTGGAGCACAAGGGAGGAGTGATTTTACTTAGCAGTGTACAAAAGTACAATATGGAAAGAAATGTCTGCCACATGACATGAAAGTAACATAGAGGTATTGCAAGATTGTCTCCATTGTGGATGTTTGAAATGGAAAGAATTTCACCTTACATATGTGACTCTGTGAAAAGTAGATAACAACTGGTGAAAGCCCCTATGATTGAAAGTATCTTTGTTATGATAAATGCTTGAGATATTGGGTTGTATCTGAGTCATGAAATTTAAGTTGCTTGGATGATGGAAGTGAGAAGGCAGAAGTAAGCGATAATGTAGTTAGGAAAGAAGGCTAATTTTAGGAGGAAGTAGTTTTGGCGAGAGCCCCCCAAGGAAGCAGATGAACGGAGAGGTATCACGAATAAGGAAGCCTAAATAAAGCTTAAGTTTTTAAGTAAACGTTAGAGCAACGATTTTGTAAGTAACGTTATAAAATTCAATCGAGAGTCACTTGTCTTTTTTTTTTTTCAGGAAAGGATAGGAAAAGAGGTTATTGGTTGCTTGTGTGTAACTGTCGATCTCATTCCGAGGAAATGCATGAGATTCAAAACATCTATTTTTCTTAATACAAAAAGAGCTAAATGGATTGCTCTCTATTTCTGAAATAACTACAGCAGCTTCTCTGACATACGTTTGAAACCATAGTTGTCAAAACATGACAAATTTAACGCATGTACATCAAACTCAATTCCCTCTCTCTCTCTCCCTCTCTGATGTATATGCTTATCCATTTTTTCAAACACATGGATTGCTGTTCAATACAGTTGCAAAGTTGCTACGTGACAATTAAAGAAAAAACATCCCACATGGTATGGCAGTAAATGTGGGTTAGAAGTTATGGGTTCTGGGAGCAAGAAAGAAAAATTTAGAAGTTATAGGTCGTGGGAGCAAGAAAGAAAAAAGTTCAGTCCAATTCCTTCAGGAAACACAACTGTGAACTGAGAAGGTAGTTTAAACATGAAAGAGTAATCTTTCCTAGTATTTACTCCGCAAGATGTCCAACTCAATATCAAATTGTGTTTTACTACAGTCAAATTTAACCTGTATCTAAATTTGTTATTTCTCTCCTTTTTTCTGTTGAATTTTTAAGCAAAGTAAAGCGTGAAGTGACTGTATATATATATATGACAAAACTGACATTGATGCCCACCTGACGAAATGTTTTCCTTCTACACCAACAGATAGTTCTCCAACTTTTTCTTTTTAACATTACTGGGCCGATACTAGTAATGTCAAAGTAAAACAGGGGAAAATCAACTAGTTGATCTACTTATACTACAGATACCTATACAATGTTATCGTAGCTCAGTTTCCGATTGTCGCATTATCATGCTATATCTTCATTATGCTATGAAGGGAGGTAACCAAGCAATGAAAGAGTTAGATTTTTCCTGT
>JAECUM010024995.1:0-43040 GCA_016617855.1 Megalonaias nervosa | reverse complement strand
CATCATTTACCTTATCTGAGACTTATCTCGAATGCAAACATTCTAGTTGCTGTACATTTACAAACAAATTTTTCCAATGAAAGCCAACTCCTGACCACTTTGGATACTCAAAAACTAATTGAAAGAAATCCTCACTTTAACAACTGGGACCATATACAGTGGGACCCCGCTATAGCACGCTCCGTTATAACACAAATTTGGATATAACACGGTCGTGGCATGGCTCCCAAAATTTCATTTACCTTATTATCATGTACAAAAAAAAATTCTTATAAGTACAAAAAATAAAATATATAAAAAGTTTTATTATCATTTTGGAGAAGAGATTGAATATAAATTCGAATATAAGATGATTGTGGCGTGGTTCCTGAAATATCATATACATGTATTATTCTTGTACACGGAAAACATTTCTTCTTTGGGGAGGTAATCGCGTATGGATTCGAATATAAAACAATCGTGGTGTGGCTCCTAAAATTTTTTTATTTAACCAATTTCTTAGTTTTGTACCAAAATAAACATTGGAAATACGAGTTTCTGAACCAATGGCTGGGCCTTTTGAGAACTTTGATCTTTGTTTATTGTTGAAAAATGACAGCTCATAAGTGTTAATCTTATTATTACTGATCCATGAGCAATGAAGCCATCAAGTCTACTTTGTGTTTGTCTTCAATGCATTCCGTATACAGTCATTGCTCAAACAATATCTGACATATGTTCTCTAAACTGACTACAAAACTAAGCAACAAACAACGCAGCGGTTGACAAAAGATTCTCACCTGAATTTATAGATCAATTAATTTAAGTACATTGCTCATCATCAAAGTCAATTGCCGAGCTAAACTTGTTCAAATTATGGGGCAACGATTTATAAAACATCAAAGAAACGAAAGCCGCCAACATGTGCGCGTGGCTTGGCGGTGTTGTTTTATGCAATCAGTTGACCAGTGAATAATGTTGTCCACTTCCTACAAATATACCCCCATTGTTGACTGACAATTATCCTTGCTGTAGTCTTTTAAACTAATAGGTGTAAAAGTGTTAGTTAGTGGATATTTTGAATGGAAAACGGGAAATGGAAACGTAAAGCTTTTACTCTTAAAGAAAAGATGCAGTCACGTGACCGTGTTAATGAATGGCTCAATTTTGATAATGACTACCCAGTCGCAGATCACGTTTCGGATGCAGAAATTGTTCAAAATATTATGTTCAATAACACCAATGGTGATGATGACAAAGGTGATGCTTCTGATGACACCGAGGACACCACACCTGAGGATAATCCACCTTCAGCAACAGAAGCAGTCAAAAATTTAGAGTGTGCTTTGAGATGGATGGAGACGCAAGATATTGACTATGTTCGAATTCTTCAGCTAAGAAATATGATTGACTTTGCGAAGAGCAAACATGACAGTAGCTGAAAGCAGCTGAAAAAAAACTGAGTTTTTCAAACAATAATAAAGAATTACAATTCACGGATGAGAAAATTTAGCAGTATGAAATTTATACAGACACCGGTTTTTTTTACCTTCGGACGTACTGTTCCATCATTCGGTATGTAATATTTCCTATTTATTTTCCCACTGAATTCAGTCACATAATGATCTGTGACAAAATTATTGAATATTTAAAATCTGTATGTGGATATTTTCGATGGAAATACTTGTACTGTGGATTCAATGTATGTGATTCGATTCACGGGTGAGTACACGGTGTTGATACTCTATCAGGGGTCACGCTACCAGGCGAAGTGGGCGACAAAGTTGCCTAAAAAATGTACACTTCGCCTTCTTCTGTTAGGAAAGCGAAAATGACTTCGCCCTGTGATTTTTATTCGAGTACGTCCATTGAAAATACTTTTTGAGATGCCCCCTCGCTCTAGCCAAGTTAATTCCAGTACATGTATTGATCTGTTTGCGAAATGTATTCATCGGCCTAGTTTTGATATCAATTACGCTAACAAACAAACTCTTGCACATTCACAGGCATGTGTTTTGATAGCTGATTGACCATTAACCCTTTCCTGAGTAAGTTAACATCTATCACAACCCGATTTCCCCATGTTATCCTTTGATGATAAAAACATACAAACTTGTATTTCGAAAATTTAACAATAGAATGTAAATAGCAATTTGTGTTTTAAGACCAGAATCGGTGTTCTGGATATTTTAACTGTCTCTTGTACATTATTTCGTCATAAAACTAGTTTGAAACTTAAGTGAATCAGTAACGGGGAAATAATGGCGGACATCGCTATATCTGGGAAGTAGGCCTACCAGTTTATTAGATTGTTTTCTTAAACCATCGTGCAAATATATTCAGAAAAATATACAATTCATAGAAAGCAAAGCCTAGGTATTATGCTATTTTTAAGATTTAACTTTAAAATGCAATTATATAGGTCAGACAGTGCTATGTTGTGGAATTCGCGAGAAGCGTTGCAAGGTCCAAGTTGTTTTCTGACTTGACTCGTGTCTGTGAAAATACGGAAAAAAAGCAGCGCAGCAGATACTTTTTAACCAGTGCCTAAACTTGCAACAAGTACACAGACAAATAAATAAACCATAAGTTTGCAATCCTATCATTATGGACTGCTGTAATGAAGCTATAATAATGGGATTACATTATGAAAACCCCTCTTTCTAAAATTAGATACACTCACGTATGTGTTGCCTCAGTTGGAAACAATGGTTTAGTTTATATACCGACTATAAAGGAGCCATGTCTGTAATTTTATGCATTTTAGCGTGTTATGTATGAATAGTTACGGTAATGTTTTATAACCAACAAGGAAATGAGGACGAACAGTATAATCTGAAGACACGTGTGCATTTGCCCTCATGTACATAGTACGGGGGTTGTTTCAAAAGCTTTTAAAAATCTTGAAAAGTGCCATTATTGTGAACTTTTAGAAGGTATATAAATATTTTTTAAAAATTGATTAAGGGTAGTTGATTAAGCTTTTTTACTAACTTGTAATTACAATAATCTGTTACAATGTGGTTTCTATTCTCTTTTAGTATCATACGGCCAAAATAACTCAGAAAGTGTTCTACTTGAAAATAAAGTATTGCTTAAATTCAATGTTAAATGCAAATATGAATACTGGGAAACAGAGGGCATAATTCAATTAAGTGAACACACATAATATATATATGTAGTGTTTCTTGCTTCACGTCCACTTCTCCCTGTTGAGCTCTCACTTCTCCCTGTTCTGTCTAAAAGGAGAAGTCACTTCTCCCTAAAATTCAAGTCTAGCTTGACCCCTGTCTATTCATGCTATAGATTAGATATGTATATATAAACTATACACATGTATGTACCAATGCGTGGTTCTCTGAATAAAGAAATATATTATATATGCAATCTCTGTTATCACTGTAGGTGTTTTCTCATTTAATATACATTGATTTAAAATGGTAATTATGCCAATGAAGCACACGTTTCTGCACCCGTTTTCATTACCACCCCCACCCAGCCCGCTAACCCTGCAAATTTGTTGGTACTGTACATGGTTGCTTATAACACGGTCAGGTTCTATGGCTCCCAACTACCATGTTATAGCGGGGTCCCACTGTACCACTAAGTGAACTTTACTGATGATGACTGGTTCAGGAATAGATTTGATTCACTTAGGCCTAATGCCTATAAGTTTAATTTTTATGACTGAAACAAAATGAACTGGACATTTTTTAATCAAAGATGAATTTACCATTGACTCAATGAAACAGAAAATATGGACTAAATAAAGATAGTGGTAAAAACAAAGACTTCATTAAAGATATCACTAAATTTTTCATTTCATCTATTGGAAGCCACATAATGTGAATAAGGTTTCTTTGACACCTCTTCTGACACCTGCACATATATTAACTGGGACAATCAAATGATCATTGCCTGAAAAATTATCAGTGTGAAAAGCTGTGTATTGTATATACTGTTTTACATTAGAGACTCCAAAAACTGCACAAGGAACCCTATAAAAATAAGCTAAGTCCTTGGGTGGGTGGGTGGGTGTATGAAAATGTACATCCAGGCAGTTAATTGCTCTATCAGATATCCAGGCCCTTGGGTCAAAGGAAGAAAGTGATGACTGAAAGGATGTGGAGACTATCCTCCCATCCTCCCATCTGCTGGTGGGATCTAGTCATATCCAGTCCCTGATCTGTTTCGTTATTATTGTATTTCATCAGAAAGAATTGATGTGGTTAATATATTTATTCAACTAATCACTTTATTTTCTCAGTGATAGGTTTATATATACCCCTTTGTCACCGGTATTGCTACATGTTAGGTCAGGTGACAGTTGTATTGACAAGACCTATTATTGCAGCATCAGTGTTTCGAATGATACCAATGTCTTACAGACAGGATTCAGCTAAAACGCATGAGACTAAGAATATATACATGTATAAAGAACAATGGTCATCTAGACAGAACACCCACACATACACACGTTGTGCCTCAATGTAATTTGATTGATGCATCTGGTTGAAATACATGTACCTTGAACTCTTTGAGAGTTACTGCAGTGTGAGCTCCAGACATGAAAATGTGGATGGACTTATGAATTATGGACAAACAGCCAGCCAGACATCATGAAGGGCTTTCCTTATCAGCCAGAAGCCAGGTGATTTAGCCCACTACTTTTATTTTACACCTGGCTACTTAAAAAGAAAACTATCCCCATTGGTGGAGGTTCCTGCAAATACTTACCTACTTTGGCAACTCACCCTCCAACTTTAAATCCAACGGAAGTCCCTGCATTGCAACAGCTATATCTAACCACATTATGTGCATGGAAGACTGGGTAATTAATTATACAAATCATTATTACTATCAGTGTCTATTTCACTAGCAACTGTCTCAACTTGTCACAGTGAAATGAAAAATAAGGCATGTGTGATGGTGATTCAATGTAAAAAACAAACAAGGAAGAGCAGCTATTCAGAGGGATAGTGCAAGTTTTAGGTTCTTCCTGCTGCAAGTGACCATATCCTGTTCAGGCTCAGCACTATGTTTTATAGAGGCTAATGGACCCAATGCTCAATTTCTTTCTTGTCTCCTCTGCAGAGGTTTTGCATTTGTAAAGTGGCTATGTAGTGCAAGTAATGTTTAAAAAAAAAAGAATAAAAACAAATTGCCACAAATTTAGGACAATAAAAATAAATCAGTTCATTAAGTACAATATAAAACATAAAGATGCTAAAATTCTGTAAATGTATATAAAATAACTGATGTCTTTTAATAGCTGACTGACCATAAACCCTTTCCTGAGAAAGTTACCACTGCCCAATTTCCGCAAATTATGATTTGATGAAAAAACATACCAACTCAAGTTATGAAACTTAAACATCAACAAGTAAATAACAATTTGTGTTTAACAAACAGAAATTTGTTTGAAGATTTCAACTTCCATGGCTTTTAATTTTCATCCCCAAATCAGAATTAAATTGTAAATGAACTTGTCATGGGGCAATAATGGTGGACATTGCTATGTCTTGGAAGTAATTCTTCATTTCGTAAATCATTGCGCAAAATAAACTGAGGAAAATACACAATTCATTACAAAGCCAATGTTTAAGTATTATGTGATAGAAGATTTAGCCAAAACTATTATCATGTACCGGGTAGGCCAGAAACACATGGGACATTGCTACATTGTTGAATTCGTGAAGCAATGTAAGCAGAGCTGCCAACCCTCCAGACTCGCAATTAGTGAAAAGTGGGATAAAAATTAGTGAATTTTGAATGCAATTAGTGAAAAACTATATCATTCCACTAACTCCATCCACTTCAATGGTCAATACTGCATTATATGAAAATCCCAAAATAAAAATAAAACATATTATTTATACTGATTACATGTACTACTTTATTTGCAGCCAAATTTACTGATATACACAAACTTCACGCTATTTGTCATGATATGATGCTGTGGCAGTCTTGAACATTCTCAATCAGGCTATGGTAAATTTGTTTTCAGAACAGTTCAGGCTTCTTGCTTGCTGGTTAATCTTGGTGACTAAAATTGTTACAAATTTGCAGCACCTAAGGAGGCACTAAAGTCTGTCTTATTTTTCCTCACAATAGGAAATAATTTTTCACTGTCACTGTTGCTGATCTCCAACCGAGAAAGATGGGTTATGTTCAACAAGAAAGCTGATAAACAATGCTTCAGCATTGGTAGCATGCAGGACTTGAGTGGGTGGCTTAAAGTACTCCAAAACTGAAATCTGCTGGAGGTGTTATAGGAGTGTGCTTATTCACATCGTTCTGCCACATGCCCACTGGTGTTTGTATCGTTGCTTACAATTTATGTCATACATGTACTATATAATATTACTACATGGTACATGCATGACAGGTAAACTGTAAGCAACAATACCAGCCCTTCTGCACATTCCCAATTGTAAAATTTGTGGCACGCTACTGTGCAAAAAGCATAGTGTACATCGGTGTTTGATAGCTGAATGCTAGGCCACATTTTGGAGTACTCCAATCTATACTTCACTTTTTGTGGAATACAAACCTTTTTCCTTGGAGGTGAACACATTTCAACTGCAGTGTAGCTTAATTATGAAATGGCATTAATCCAGAAGATGAAAAGTTGAACGGTGAACGATTAGTGGTGTCGGCACATGTATGGAAAACTGAACTCATGCAAATTATGATACATGCTAATCTTTCAATCTCAAAAATTCCAACACTCGAAAAAGCTGTCTTCATGTAGCTTCCCAACCTCTATGTGCTTTTTTTGTTACCAATGTGCTCCATCACATCATCCCTGTCACCAAGCCCAATGCTAAAATTTGTGGCACACTGTGCGCAAAAACCATGATGTATATTGGTATTTGATGGCTGAATGCACAGACAATTTTTGGCATATTCCAAACTAATCTTCTTGTGCAATACATTTCTTTATCCTTGGTGGTGAAGATGTTTACGAGATGCAATGCCGAACAGTAATTCAAATCAGTGTTGGCGACGCATACGTTGAGAAAATTTCCAGCTAGGCCCTGGTTTCTTTTAAAAGCATTTTTAAAACTACTCATATATATAGCAGTGTTTAATCTACCCATGCGTCATGCGTCAAATATGTAGACTTTTCTGATTTGACACAAAAAAAGCTGTTGACGGTACGTAAATTGATGCACCCCAATGTTATGTTTTGCTGATTAACACAAAATAAAGGTTTGCTCTAACTACTTTACTGGCTAGATTACAACTCTCCCAAATAGGGAAAATATGCTCACATCAGTTTCTTACGCTGATGTTATCATAAAACATAGGGTTACAAGTGAGAGTGGAGCCTGGAGCTGATCTTATGTGACCTGTAACTGTCACATCATTTGTAGCAACAGGATGTTAGAACAGTATGATCACCACACACAAGAAAGAGGGGGAAAATAAACACGTGATTTTAAAGTGATTCTCATCAGAAACTATTATTTTATGTACATCCTTGTCACACAACGAAGCAACAATTTCCATTCGTTCAACTGTATGCCTTGAGTTGTTCCAAGATACTGTCAGTATTCGATTGAAAATAGCGTCCAAGGCAAAAATATTAAAACAGATCCGAAAGAAACGAAATTATCATTTGGACCACGTTTGTACAACCGACCATTGATATAGTATTGTTATCGAACCAGTGGAGCCTTCATCAAGATGAGGTACCGGTTACTTGTAAAGAGAAAATGTAAAATTTTGTGCAGCAATAGTTGAAAATATACAGCTGGCTACGTTTTCAAAAAGAAGTTTAGTCGAGTGAAGAATGTGGCAGTGAAGACGCTTTATGTTTTGCCATATATGTACAGAGGCTAAAAAAATCTCCATGACCAAATGTGCAAAAAAAACAACTTTCAGAACAGTACACTGGGAAGGCATGCTTGGTTACCAGAACTCAAACTGCTGATTGAAGGTCCACAACACCAGACAGATTTTAATGCAATTTTACAAACAAGACATAACAGTGAAAGTGCTACTTAAGTGTGTCCATTGGCTGAGTGTAGAAGACATCCCTTTTTTAAAATACAAATCTCTTCCTAATACACAATTTAACAGCTGAAGAAATTGATGCCACTGGCACTTTGAAGAATTCTGCCGTTCAGTATGACTCGGCTACTACCTGTTCATAGGTACTGGAGAGCCTATCAAACGTTGTTGAAGACAGTCTTATATGTGACCTGCAAAATTTGTCATTTGTGACAGCAATGGCAGATGAAAGCACTGACATATCCAACAATAAATGGCTTGTCATATGAGCTCAGATTATTTCTGATGACATGAAACCATGAACATGATTTTTAACAAATACAGAATGTTCAGATGCTTCTGGCAAGGTATTTGCCTTATTGGTTTTAGTCACATTATATAACTAATATTTTTGTTGTGTATTTAAACAATATAATTATTTTTAAAAACTAATGAAGTCTGATCATCAGCTTGAATAGGACTCATAGGTTTGCATTTTGACTCAGTTTTTTGCCTTGATGAGTCAAACGACTTACATGAAGCCATTTGTAGATAAAACACTGATATAGATTAAAATACGCTATAATGCATGCTACCGGACCAACTGTACGAATCAGCTATAGTTCTACTAATGTCGCAACCAGCAGTACCGGACCATTTCAGCAACTGCTGATATCACGACTAGCACGTAACAGGAAAATTTAAAATAACTGAGAATTGGGGAATTTGTGATTTTTTTTGCATGCGGTGTGAATCCATGAATCGCTGTAGAAAGTCATGAAATTCATGCCAAAATCATAAGGGTTGGCAGCTATGTGTAAGGTCATGGTTGTTTTCTAACATCAAGATAATAAGAAAAAGCAGTGAAGCAAATAATATCTACTACATGACATTACTTCAAGTACAAAGACAAATATTAAAACCATAAATCTGCAACCCTATCAATGAACTGTTGAAACAAAGGAATAAACTGATTGGTTATATTAAGAAAATCCCTCCTTCTAAAAAGAGATGCACCCATTTCATGCATGGCACTTGCATTTGTTCTTGGCTCTATCAATTTGGTTCAAAAAAAGGGTCTAGCTCTCATTTAGACTTTATGCTTCAGTTTGTCTACGATAAATATTTATGAAATAAGAACAGAGGTCTCGGAAACGCTTAATCACGTGTATCTGGATGCAATTTTTTTTATCTGGGATGCAGAAAATCACGTACGCAGGAGGATGCTGTACATACGCAACAGCCGGATGGCAAATTCAAAGGCTTGCCAGTAGTTCTGCTTCAACCACCTGCCGAGTGGGAAATTATTTTGATCAACTGATCATGTTAGCTGTGCTATTGCAATGCGAGAATTAAGATGTTGAAAGACTGCCAGATGTACATGTCGTCATTGTAACAGTACATCAGAAGAAATTGATGCAATGGTTGGGCGGCAAGTTCAAAGACTTTGACTAGCCGCTGAGTAGTGGGAAAATGTGTTGATATTTACAATGACTGAATTCAAAGGCAGAAAGACCCAGTGATGTACATGTGGTCATCATAACAGTACATCAAATGAACAACTTCAGCTTTCATTATTGTGTTCATTTCCAATTGTAGCTGAATAAGTAGTGCGTGTGACCTGGTAATCAAGATACACTGAGACTTAGACAAACTGCCATTTGCAAATTTGGATATATATTTTGGGGTTAATTGACAAATTGACTAAGACTGTAATGAGATTTAGAAGAGTGCTAAAGTTGCTAGAACTGATAGTTCGCACGGAACAGCAGCCAGATATAAGAAAGTGTGTGATGCCTATCTTAGTGCATGGAATAAGACCTTTCCTTGGCCTGACATAATTCAGTCTCACTCTAATGGATAAACAAGAACTATATGTCAGTGGTGTGAAGAATTTAGAAAAATAAATTCAGTGGTAACCACTGGTTCTTCTCATCTGGAAATTTAGCCACTTCAGCTTTGCCTAATATGCTTCTGGGAGGGGACTGCAACTTGTTGCTGGTGGGACTCCTATTATTCCCACAACAGGAGTCCTGGACTCCAAGTTTTAAAATCCTAGTGAGATCTCTGAACAACAAACACTATCGTGTGGCGATACTTATGTATGTGCTCTCATGACGTCTCAAACTGTTCTTTAGAAATCTTCTTGACTACTATTTTAAAGCAAAGTTTTCGAAGTAAATAAAATGGTAGCTGATTAAGCATTTTAACCAACTTACAATTACAGAGGTCTCAGAAATGCTTAATCGCATGTATTTGGGCGCCAATTTTTTAACTGGGACGCAGAAAACCACTTAGGCGGGAGTTCTCTGTATGCATGTAACAGGTGGGCTGCAAAATTTAAATACTTGCCAGTCCTGCTTCAGCCACCTGCTTAGTGGGAAAATGTGTTATCAATTAGCTGTGCTGATATATACAATGAGAGAATTCAGTGGCTGAAAGACCCCTTGATGTACATGTTGCCATTATAAGAGTACATCAAAAGAACATGATGCAATAGCTGGGTGGCAAGTTCAAAGACTTTGACTGGCAAGACCTCTGAATTACAATACGGTAATCTAGGAACTCTTCTCAGTTAAAATTAATAACAATGTATAGCTTCTGCTGTGTTCTTTTAAAGTCATATGGCTAAAATACACTCCACTGATATATGTGTTCACTCAAAATGTGTTTAAAATATATGTACAACACAAAGAATTTTCTACTTGAATAAAACACTGCTTTAAACCAATGTTAAACGCAAATATGCATATTGAGAAATTAAGGACATACTTCAAATAACAACCAAAGTGGGTGCGCACACACACACACAGAGTGTTTCCTGCTTTGCTTCCACTTTTCCCTTTTAAGATCTCTCTTCACCCAATTCTTTCCCTAAAATTTAAGTCCAGCTTGATGCCTGTGATACAAAGATTGTAAGTATTCCTCCCATGACAAGCTCCCATGATAAGTATTCCTCCTATGACAAGCTCATGGAGCTGCCAGACAAAAGCTTTCTCATATAAAATACTGCCAAACTTCAATACAAGTCAAATGTGTACTTTCCATCAAACAAGGGATTTCATGGGAGAATACTGTCTATCATCAACAAGTGAAATGACTAAATTTTGCAGAGATGCTACCAGGATTTTATCTAAATGGGGGAGCCCCACCTTATCTTTGAAATAAAGAGGGAGTATAAAAAATAAGAAGGGGTGGGGGAGGGAACATAACACTTAATTATCCATCTCTCTTTCTATAATGAAATCAAAATTCTCAAAGATGTTTCCTCTAGTTGTATAATGATTAATTCTGTTATTGTTTCTGAACTTACTCTATACTTGCATATGAATAATATTCTGTGCTGAGAACCCCCTTTCAAAATCTGCTGTCACTAGGGTCATATGCAAGCTAGTTTAGCCAGCCTGAACCAGTTGTGAAACTTTATTGTTGTTATATGCAATTTTCCACAGCTTACAGGTATTGTCCCTTGAATATCTCTGCCCCAAAATAAGATTTTTCACTAACATGAGCTTTGCCAAAGTTTTACTTTCTTCAATCAGTGCATAGATGACTAATATGCCAAATTTCTGTTCCATAATGCTGCAACAGAGTTTCAAGTCAACCAATGACAAAGTCTGCTTGTTCAGATTTAGGTATTATGATCACATTACTATCCTTACTTTTTAATTTCTTTTTAGAATCTTATTTATTCAATTTATCTTAACCCTTAGAGTGCTATGTAGTTTTGAAGTGCAGGATTCCTCTAGGCCGAATTGTTTGAGAAAAGAAATGAAAACTATGCTTCTACTCTCAAACTGCCAGTATTTTAATTAGGTTCTGTATTCTGCCTTTGTGATATTTAAGTTCAAAATTCTGCTGAATAGGGGGTTGACCAGCATACAAGCTGTTTTTGTCCATCCAGCATGTATATTGGACACATATTCAAGATCACTTTCAGGTTCACTCAGCTCCAATAATCTGTTTTAGCTTAAAACTTTAAAATTCCCTGATATCATTGCTGTCTGGTATTTGCCAACAAAATTATCCTCTGAAGATGAACCATGTTGGGAGTCAGCCATTTTCAGTACTCTAGATAGTCCTTAATTTAAACATGCATTTGTAAAACTTCCTAGATGAATGCAAGGTTCAAACTATGACAGAATGCTTGTTCCAGGGCCAAATGTGCCCAATCAAATTTAGTTTAACAACCATTCATATCAAGCCAAAGTACCCAGATGTGTCAACAGTTGCCTACCTGAACAAAGGCACTGCAACAAGCACTATAAAATCTTTACAGGCTGCAAAACTTAATGTCACATCCATAGCTGCCAACCCCCAAGTACAAAAATACTGATTGCTTATGACAAAAATACTGATTTTCAGGACCAAATACTGATTTTTAAAATTGCAATGCATATGTAACTACTTACAACATATACAACCATCAGTAAGGTAGGACAGTGCCTTACATAATTATTTAATGTCAAAGATGCATGTGCTGCACACTTGCACCTTCTGGACAGGCACCCTGTTCCATTCGGGTGCCCATTTAGAAGGTGCAAGAGTGCAACACACTCAGACACAGGCTGTTTATAGGAGCCTTTTCTACACCTTGTTTATTTTTTTCAATTATTATCGATTCCAATGTACCAACTGTCATTGATAATCTGAATTCTGTGTGATTTTCTTACTGAATTGTTTTCATTCTAGCATACAAGTAATCCTTTGCGATTTTACCATCTGGAAAATGCGTGCAAAATATATCGCCAGCAACACTAGTAACTGAAAGAGGAAGGTTCATTTCTAAAAGAAATTTAATAAACCGAATTTCGGTCGAATTACATCAAGGTTTTCTCTGGTATTTGTATACATCCATGTTCAGGCTGAGTTGTGTATGATGAAGCAGCAAGCTGATGATTATTAGCTTTTTTGTGCTCTTGTATTTCATGTGCGCCTCCATAATTTCGATCAAATTACATCAAGGTTCTCTCTGGTATTTATATACATCCAAGTTCAGGCTGAGTTGTGTATGGTGAAGCAGCAAGCTGATGTTTATTAGCTTTTTCGTGCTCTTGTATTTCATGTGCGCGTCCATGCCCAATAGTGAAATCACATTACACAATTTCCAAAAGGTAAAGTCTTCTTTACTAGATGATTTCACAAATCTAAACAAGATGGCACAATTGTCCTTTCAGTTCTGTTTTCTTGTCTTTTCCGGTGAAAATTCTGAATATTCTGCTTTCCTATTCAACATGAATAGAAGTTGAATATTATGAAGATGAGACACAGTGGTAACAGTAACTTTGCGAAATCCAAAATGGCGGATAGAAACGGGCATTGTAGCCTCGATTTCGAATGAACCAATCATATTGTAGAACTGTATTCCTATATACATGCGATACATTTCTATCAGAATGGAACCGAGTGCCCGTTCTAAACTGAAAATTGCAAGGAAATTTTTTATTATTTTTTTTAAAATTAAAAAACGTATTTTTTGCAAAAAAAACGTACTCCCATATTCAGATCCAAAATATGGGACAAATAAGGAAAAAACAGGACAGTTAGCAGCTATGCACATCAGACACTTTCAGAGTTAACAATTAAATAAAAATCGTATACTACACAGACACGACTTTATATTAATTTGTGAGAGTTCTTGCACATCACTGCTCTCCAACTGTGGAAATGCATATTTTTCCCAATTCACACACATGCACACCCTGGCAGCATCTCTAATTTTGTAGCTTAAATCTTAATCAATTTGAACAGCAAAACTTTATCAACACAAAAATGTTCTGATATCGAGTAAACACATGCAGGAATAAATTTTTAATATGCTGTAGCAGTCAATACACCAAATGTACAACGCAGAAAAAGAATGCAGAGACACTCATTCAATTTATGTATCAGTCAGCCTAACTATACATGTAGACACACAAAATAAAATATTTATATAGCTTAATATATAATAATTTAATAAAGAACTTGTACTAGCAGAATACCAACCTGATGAATCTGCATTGTAGGTGTTGATTTCTGGGACCATCCCCGAGTTTTTCTCTTCCTGCCCAGAAGAGGTCAGCAATGGTTGTGATGATGGCACATTCTGCTGGTTACTGGTTGGGGGTGGTCCAAAAACCCTTCCATCTGCATGTTGTGGAAAAGGCTGCCCTGCCCTAGTTGCTCCAAATGATGGCAGAAGAGATGGCTGATTCTGTCCATAGTTAACAGGAGGCATCATACCCGGTTCCAAGGATCCTGTTGTGGGGTGCTTTTTAAACTTGTTGGAACCATCACCTTCAGCACTATAAGGTCCATTTACGAACACAAAATTGCCACCTACACTAGGCTGCTGGGGAAATTCTGTAGCAGGGGGTACAAACTGACCTTTCCAGTTGCCTTGTACAGGCTGAACCCTTTGTCCTTGAAATACACTAGGGGATCCTGCAAATCCATTACTTGCTGATGGTTCAGATTTAGGAACTGGCCCCATTGGGGGTGGTCCAGACAACGGAGCGTTAAATCTGGGCTGTCCATCCATCGGTGGTGGACCATTAACATTCATCTGAGCCAAACCCGACATTGGAGCCTTCCATGGTGCATCTATTGCAGGGTTAGGGGGCCTCATACCTACAAAGTAAAATCCAAGATTAAAATAATATCCAAGCAGGGTCAAGCCAGACTTGAATTTTAGGACATGACTTCTCCTTTTGGGCAGAACTGGGAGAAGTGACAGCTCAACAGAGAGAAGTTGAAGTAAAGCAAGAAAGGAAATAAATAAATATATATATATATATATATATATATATATATATATATATATATATATATATATATATATATAATGCGTGTGTTCTCTTATTTGAATTATGCCCTCTATTTCCCAGTATTCACATTTGCATTTAACATTGGGTTTAAGCAATACTAAATTTTCAGGAAGAAAATTTTCTGAGTTATTTTGGCCATATCACTTTAAAAGAGAATACTACAAACTACAGTGTAACGAATTTTAACTGAGTAACCAGATTAAACTACTGTGAAAATGCTGACTTAACTACCCTTAATCAAGACTTTTTTTATTTTTTATTTTTTTACTTTTTAAAAGTTCATAATAATGGCACGTGAAAAATTTCTAAATACATTTGAAACATACCCTATACAATGTACATGAGGGCAAATGCACATGTGTCTTCAGATCAAACTGTTCATCGTAATTTCTTTGTTGCGGATTAAACATTACCGTAACTATTCATACAAAAAACAATGCAATGCATAAAATTACAGACATGGCTCCTTTATAGTCAGCATATGAACTAAACCTTTCTTTCCAACCAAATCAATAGACATGCGAGTGCATCTATTTTTAAAAAGGGGTTTTCGCAATGTAACCACTCACTTTATACAGCATCGTCACAACAGTCCATTGGTAGGTTTGCAAATTTATGGTTTTATTATTTGTCTACGTACTTGTAGTAATTTTAGGCATTGGTTAAATAGTATCTGCTTTGCTGCCTTTTTTCCACATTATCACAAATATGAGTCATATCAGAAAACAACCATGACCTTACAGCAACACAAGATAGCATTGTTGCATATGTTTCTGACCTACATAATTGCATTTTAAAGCTAAATCTTCAATAACTTAATACCTAGGCTTTGCTTTTCATGAATTATTATTTTTCTGTATATATCTGCCGAATGTTTACAAAAACAGACATTCTAATAAACTTGTACTTCCTAGACACAGCGATGTCTGCCATTATTTCCCCATTACTGGTTCACTTACAGTTACAAACCAATTTTTTGACGAAATAGTGTACAAAGAGGCAGTTAAAATATCCAGCTCACTGATTCTGTTCTTAAAAAAAAACATTGCTATTTACATACTATTGTTAAGTTTCAAAACACAAGTTTGTATGTTTTTATAATCAAAGGATAACATGCGGAAATCGGGCAGTGATAGTTGCCAACTTACTTGGGAAAGGGTTAGTTATCAATCAGCTATCAAAACACATGCCTGTGAATGTGCATGAGTTTGTTTATTGGCATAATTGATATGAACACCAGCTACTTGATGGCTTGAAGAATACATTTCGCTACAACGCAACACTAGAACTAACCTGGCTAAGGCGAGGGGCATCTCAAAATTAGTCAATATACTTCTAAAAAAATCACAGGACAAAGTTGTTTTTGCTTTCCTAACAGAAGAAGGCAAAGTTTACATTCTTTAGGTGACTTAGTCACCCACTTTGCCTGGTAGTGTGACCTCTGTCCAAGGAATTTTATCCAATTAATTAATAGATTAATTTTAGTGAAAGTTCTGCACAATGTGATTTCTCCATGCACATCATGACAAGCTATAAATGAAATTACACTTGAAATTGGTCACTATTATTTGAGAACACAAACAGATAATTCTTGAAAATGAACTTGTATGTCAAAATCATGCATTTTTAATTTTGTGATGATCATTGATTAATGGTTTCATATTCTGATGATAGCAGTATGAACATAAACCGGTAGCATGACTATAGTAAATACAAATGCCATATTTAATTGTTCATTTGAATATCAGTGGCATTTTCCCAACATAATCTTAATGTTTCCATTGTCATTTGTCTTAACAGACAAGAATGAAACTCTACCCTATGTACCAAGGTGTTCTTGGAGATGAACATAATTTATCCACAATTCTGGCTTGCTAATGCATCTACAGATACTATATATTACTATGTGTGTTAACAATTACTGTCGCATATAATCTGGTATATGTTGTTGTTGTTGTTGTTATTGTTGTTGTGGGGCTTAATGCCATTTTTCAGCACACGATAGGCTATACATGGCGGCCAGTATTAATGGTGGAGGAAGAAACCAGGAAATCTCCGGAAAGAACCACCGACCCACAAGAAGCTACTGGCAAGCTTTCTCACATATCCACATTCGCCGAATCCTAGACTCGAACCCACGCAGACATAGGTGAGATAGCAGTGATCTGTAACAGAGAGCGCTTTAGACTACTAGGCCACTCGGGGCCCCTCTTGTATATGTACTTTGTCAGACATAATATATTTGTTTATATGACTGTCAATAATTAAATGAATGGAACTGAACTGAGCTTTTAACAAATATATATTTTCAAGAAATATACTCACCTGTAGACAGGAACAAAGTGTTATAGGCGTCACACTAAATGATAATGCATGTGCCACTAAATTATTAAAGTAACTAGTTCTGTGAAAATTTAAACCATGTTTGCTTCATACCAACGATTTCTTCAGTAAACGTACCAGTTTAATAACAATTACCAATGTATGTGTTACATTATATTGTGTTCTTCATACGTGACATATTTCAAGATGACATGGCACAAATGACATGACGCAGTTTACTATGCACACCACACGCTTGCCAGATTTTACGTAACAGATTCCACAAAGTTCTTACCCTGAAATCTTGGACCAAAATTTGGTTCGTACGGGTACGAACCTGATGGCTGATTTGGGTTATAAATATTCGGTTGCTGTGCCATTGTGACAATTCAGTTCAGAAAATACATTTCGCATGACATGTCGAAGTTCAATGCTTGGGCGGGGATTTTCACGATTCTATTTCAAATTTAAGAAAATTCGCAATCGAGTTTTCAACCCACTTTCTCTCGTCACGTCTGACGAATCTATGCAGTTATATAACTTGAAAGAACACTAAAACCCATCATCAACGAAATTATAACTCGGCTTTCAACACAGATTTTCACTTCTTCTTCCGGAAGTCATGTTTTCCAAAGCATGCGTACTTACAAGTTACGTGGCAGATGGGTATAATCTTAAACTCGAAGCAAGAACAGTGCGTAATGTTATGATTCATTTCATGAGAAGAGCGAAAACCTATTATTTCCGACACTATTGTTGTACTTTTCCTTGCCATCTTTCTAATTAAATTTACATAAATATTTATTTATCTATGTATTTATTAATTTCTCTTCACAAATTTACTAGAAAAGTTCAAAAGCCAACGCTATTGCGTATTAACTGCTCTTTAAATCTTTAGAGCCTATCTTCTTTACCTTGTCTTAATGGTGTCATTTTCAAGCAAAACACTCTGTATTTGTTTTCTAAGCATTTAATGGAATGAGTTGTACAGATACCAAATAGCCATTACATTATGTGATGTTGGATTTATCTATAACAGTCGAAAGATGCGATGCTTTCAGCGTAAATCATGCTATTTAATTTTATTTTTTTTTTTTTTTTTTTTTTTTTTTTGTTAAAGCAAACCAAGAATTTAACTAAAGTGAGATTCTTTTATACTCAGGTGAAATCCAGGAACAACTTGAATAAAGTGTAAAACCATGTTAGATATTGAGCTGCAAAACGTGTTCACTCAAATGAAAAGAACTGACATCGTACTTCAGCGAAAAATAAGTTCGCTCACTCGAAAGAAAAATTATTTTACCTATGTAACGGTAAAAGATCATGTCACTACATCGAAATAAAAAAAACAAACTTATTTCATTGGAGTGAAAAAAACATCACTGAAATAAAAGGGGTTCACTGAATTAAACACTTTCCTTTTTATAGATAAGTAACAGAGTATTTTATTTCACGTGAATAAAGTTATTTTGTCACCTATTCAACCAGAGTACTATAGGATGTCAATTTCGCCTATAAGGAAAATGCTATACTGAAATGGGTCTATGGATTATAGCATCAAAATCGGAACAGGCCCGGCCCTAGGATGTGCGGGGCCCAAGGCAGCAAGCGATGAGCGCGGGGCCCCAAGCAAAAAAAAAACTGCATTGCGGAGAAGCGCGGGGCCCAAGGCGGTTGCCTCGTTCGCCTTCCCCTAGGGCTGGGCCTGGATCGGAAATCCTCCATTAAAGGATTTTTCACAGGTGTGACATTATGGGTCTGTCTGGCGGGAAATGTAACATCCTGGGTAAGTCTAGCCTTTAACGAAATGTAATATTAAAATACCAAGAGGTTTAATATGTGTGAGTCTCTGGCATCTAAGAGGAAATGTAATGGTTCCGTGTTTATTGTTTGTTTCTTTTTCCACTATAGGGTCAAGATTGGAAATCCTATGTCAAAACAGATTTTCTCGCCATCTTGTCTGATTCTGGGGACAAAGAGAAATTCTAGATTAAAAATATCTATATACTGAATGTCATGGGTCTGTTTGGCAGGAAATGTAACATGTAACATTACTGGTCGGTTTGGACTCTAATAGGAGGTATAATTTTTTCTTTTTACATCAGATTTGCATTACATGATTAAAAGTAGTTATACTCGCACAAAAAGAAAAAAAAAATCATCAAGCGTAAAGAAGAAATAATAATTCAATTTCTCGAAATAGAAATATACAACGCTGTTACTTCCCCATAGCAACGATTTCCCACCTATAGATACGCCAACCGGAAATGACGTACATTTATCCCCCAAGACGAAGTACATGCTTCTTGCTCACGAAAAATATAACATTATAAACTATGGATAGGGAACATTTTGATGAAACTATTAAAATCTAATTGACTGTTCAGCCTTATACCGATATGCGTGCACGACGCACTAGTTTGTGTCGCTTTCAAAACCGTTCCATTTGTTTCAATTTATTTTCAAAATTCCCGAAAATACAGGTAAAACGAAATCAATGCTGGCTGCCCTGTGTCGGCCGACTTTGTAAAAAAAAAGAAATCGGCACACTTAAAAGGAACCAAAGCTGGCTTCCTTATGTCGGCCGACTTCATAACAAAAAATCGGCATACTGACAAGAATCCAAAGTCAGTTTCAGGGGTTGGCTTGCTTTGTAATAAAAATAACCTTTGTATTTGATATCCTGTCGGTAAGTTTAAGCAATGAGTTTATTGCTCGCTGCCAGTTGTGTTTATTCATCACCTGGGCTTCTATTTGTTTGCCATATGTAATCATAATTGATGTTCGTAGGGTAAATAGTATACACAGTAATAACTTGCATTAATAATACTTTTGCTAGCGAAAAGATTATCATTTGTACTCACAGTGAATGTATTTTAAATTAATGATTTTTATTTGCGAGATACCGTCGAATAGTTAACCTGGATACAATACAATCTTGGTGATTTTGCACCTTATAACGTATCTTGCGTGAATGGCAGGTGCCTTCAAGCAATCAAGTGATATTCCCATCTCATCTGCGATTTTATTATCTGACATGAGCGATACACACTACTGTACAGTAAGGATGCATACGCCAGCCGGCATCTGCTACATATTACGGAGTTCGTGGATATATTTTATTCTTTAAACAATTTCGCATGATGAAAAAAGAAGTAATAAATGATAACAATGCAAGGTTAGTTTCTTTCATTTTATTTTCAAATAAGTGTTTTTTCAAAACCTATTTTATTGTACCGTGCAGTGGGGGGTGGGGGCACACATTCAACACAAAATTATTTCGTTGCTCAAGTCTTGGGACATATACCTTGATGAAAAAGAAGTTTCACCATAAGTTCTGGGACAGGAAAAAAATTATTATTTTATCGTGTCCTTATATATATATATATATATATATATATATATATATATATATATATATATATATATATATATCATACATGGAGTGAAAGGAGAGGAAACGGTAGGAGTGCAGCAGCAGTAGAGCTGGACCCTACAACTTTGCAGAGACCTTATTTTTGAAAATTAAGGGTTCCCTGAAGAAAAAAAAACATTTTTGTCTTAATAATGAAAACTTCTCTAATTGACCAGATTTTTTCACAATCTGGTCACATACGTATGTCCTTCAACAGCTCTACTGCTGCTATAAATTAAACAGCCAGTATAGATATTATCAATAATGAGTATTGGAGAACCACACTCAGCTAAATTAGCTCGAGAGCGACTAGAGGCAATTAAAAATATCTACCTGTTCGTGATTCTGTTAAGCAACAACTACAATCGCGTCAGGAGTCTCAGGTGGAATTTACAGAAGGTACAGAAAAATTATTTAAACCGATTGTCGAACCAACAAAGAAAATTGTTACAGCAACTGAGGCAACACAACGAGCTCTTGAAACATTACCTGCTGATATTGCTGGTCGTATTCAAGCTGCTCAACCACCACCACAAGCAGCTCAACCACCACCACAACCACCAAGAACCAGAACTAAGATAATAGATAAATTTACATCTGAAGGTATTGCTGCTATCAGGGATCCAACCCAATTATTTGATATTGCCGCCTATGGATATTATGAAAGAAAAAAATATGTAAAACCAGAATATATTAAATCATTAAGCTCTACCAATTGGATCAGAGATGTATATCGCGTCGCTACTGGTATTCCAGAAATCAGATCTAGTGAAGATATTAAGGATTTTAACAGTTTTGGTGAGTCTTTAAATAAATATATAGAAGAAGTTGAACAAGGTAAATGATCACCACCACAATTTGAATCATCACAACCACCACAATTTGAATTACCACCACCACAATTTGAATTACCACCACCACAATTTGAATCATCACCAAAGACACCATCATCACCACAAGGAGTACAACGACTAAAACAAAAGATACAACAACTAGAACAACGAAAACAAGAACAACAAGAAAGAATAAAACGATTACGAGAACAACGAAAAGCATCAAAATCATTTGAACAATCACTTTGTGATTATCCAGAACCACAAAAAACACCACCGAAGCCAAGTAAAAAGAAACCACCGAAACCAAGTGAAGAAGAAGAATATCAAGATCCTGGCGCGACTGGAAGTGGTCTAGGAAGTGGTCTTATTACTTGCCCCAATAACGTTCTTGCTGATGTTGATCGATTAGAAATTCTCATCGGAGGAAAAAGAGCTGGTAATAATTCCCCAGAAATCATTAATGAAGCAGCTGATATTTGCAAACGATTATTTAGTGGCGGCATCATGGATATTAATGTATATCGATCTCTCATTAATAAAATCGCCGACGATTATTATAGTGATTAAGTATGTAATTAGTGATAAAAACAGTTAATAATAAAATGATCGTGCATGGTACTCAACGTGGACCTACCATGGTCAGGGTAATAAACTCTCGATTACCGGTATACAAAACGATCTACGGAGATGGATTAGGTGATATTATTCAGGGTCTGTTTAGAAGGATAGCCTTAAAAGCAATACCGATTGCAAAGCAACTAGGAATGAAAGCTATTGATGTTGTTCGTGAAAAAGGTATAAGCGCTGTTGGTAATCTCGCTAGCAAAGCATTCTCAGCAATTAAAGATAGACTATCACGATTAATACGCAGACCGACTCGACCTGTGAAATTACCTAGCACCGAAGTGATGCCCGCAAGTGTAAGTAAAATAATAAATCAAGCAGCTAATCAAAAACTAGCGGAGTTGGCTGATATCCCGATGTCGGAAAAGGAAAAAAATATAACCGCTAGTCTGATAGCAGGAAGTGGTCTTTGAGTTAGACGAAGACGATAATAATAAAGATGTTTAAGCGCATATCTGACACTGCGTTTGACATAGATGCACCAGTTCTCAAAGATGAGTCTGTGCGCGATTATCAGTATTATTCTTATGACGCCCGAATTCCAAATCAGCGTGGAAGAATCGAACAACAGGTTCAGGATACAAGTAGATATTTCTTACCCGCTGAAGCATTTATCGAATTTGAAGGTAAAATTTATAAACATGATGATACCGAATACGATAATAATGATGGTTTTGGTTTTGTTAATAATGGTATAATGGCGTTATTTGACAGCGCTACGTACATGATTGACGGAAAAAATATTGAATCAATTCAGAAAGACGTCGACGTTGCTACAACAATACTTGGCCTTGCAAGATATAGCGACGATTACTCAAGATCAGCTGGTCCATCAATGATGTTCTCAAAAGATACTTCTAATTCTTCAAATCACAAACAATATAATATAAGACAACCACAGAATAATGCGGGAAACGCCAATGCGGATGTAGAAAATATGATTATTAATGTTAATCCAGAATTTAATTTAGGATTTGCATCACGTAAATCAATGTTGAAAGATAGAAGGTTTTCATGTGCGATTCCACTTTCACATATCTTTGGATTCTGTAGAGATGTCAGAAAGGTTATTTTTGGAGCCAAACATACGGTTGTACTTGTACGAAAAGGCGATGATAATGATGCAATGTGGCACGTTGAAGGAGCTGATGATAATGCAACCAGGGCACTTCATGGTAAAGTAGTACTAACAAAACTTTCCCTGTGGATGCCAGTGATGACTCCGTCAATATCTGAAGAAGACCGGTTGTTATCTTTTATGAGTCAAGGCGGTAAATCAACATTGTCATGGTTGACTATGACCACAGATGCTGTTCAAAGCGCAATTAATGGTTTATTTACGTGGCAAATAGCATCACAGCAAGGTGTTTCTGCACCAAGACATATTTATTGCGCTTCAGGATAATACACGTGTAAACAATCAAATAAAAAGTTTAATGATATTTGACAAACTCGGTGTTTCTGAAGTTTCATTAAGGATAAATGGACATCAAGAACCATCCGAGGATATATTACTGAATTTCGAACAAAATCATGTAGCACGTGCATATCATCGATTAATGACATTCATGGGTCGTGATCAAAATATTGATACTGGTTTACAAATATCGCAGCTAGATTTTACATTGTTGTATCCGATTTATTATTTTTCGTTAGAACATTTAGATTTAACCAGACAATCTGTTGTAGATATTCATTTTCGAGCTCGTGTTAATAGAAACATTGTAAATATCCCTAATTACAGAGCAATAGCCGTTATACTCAGCGATAAATCGATGTTACTCGAAGGTGTTGGTGGACGAATGAGAGTTATTGATGCTCCAGTAGAAAACATGTAATTAGATCGTTCATAATATTAATAATGTCATATCATCACGTTAGTGTAAGTCTGACTCCTGGTCAGATTAAAAAGCTGCAATCAGCATCAAAAAATAACTGTGGAATAAAAATATCGCTAAAGCGAGAAGAAATGACCGGTGCAAATAAATTATCGTTGACCGAGCGTCATTTTAAAAACTTCAATGACGCTAAAAAATCAAATAAAGGCGTCAAACTTAATCTTTCTGCGGGCGCCATCAAAAACATCGCTAAAACGGGTGGTATATTTCCGCTTCTTGCAGCAATACCAGCATTAATAGCAGCTGCAGCCCCAGCTGTTGCAAAGGCAGCTGCGCTAGGCGCTGTTGGAACAGCTGCTGGAATGGCGTTAAAGAAAGCAACCGGAAAAGGAATCAAAAAAAAAGGAAAGGGTCTAAGATTACCAGGGACCCCACACTGGTACGGAAAAGGTCTAAGACTTCCCGGGACAGTTTACTAATAACACCCAAGTCCAATTTTGATTTACTTAATGCTGCTAAGCAATTAAAAATAAAAAATTTCAGAGGTGTTTTTATGCACGATCAATTACCTACCGTTGCAATGCAACATGAAACCGGTATTATTAATCTCGATAAAAATTCTGGCCCAGGCACGCACTGGGTCGCATATGCAATTGATCCACGTGGAATTATTTATTTCGATTCGTATGGATTAGCACCACCGAAAGAATTTCTTCATTACGTTAGCAATAATACTGCTCCAATCTGGTATTCAACGCTACCGACACAAAAAATAACTGATCCTCCAATATGCGGCCGTGAAACCCTCGCCATGCTTGATGCTGTATCAAAATCAACAACACCGCCTCATAAAGTCGTACATGCGTTCACTACACTACGTCATAATACTTAAACTGATATCAGTAAATATAATGGTAGATATTTATGGAAGATCCTTAGGTAAAACTCAGAAGATCGATTTATCTAAATATACAACTCTTGATCAGCTCAGAAATGAAATCGATGATTTATTAAATATCACAAGTGTGGATCAAAATGAAGTCTTCGTTTTTCAGGACAAACAAGGGCGATTAAAAACGAGTAACATACAACTACTAGATGTACTTGTACGAATTCCCAACGCGGTTGTTAATAATATCGTTACTTTCACTGATCAAGGTAAAATACAGGATTCCGGTAAATCGGTTAACGATTATATTAAGAAAACTGGTGATGTATTTACTGGTGATATTATTATGTCAAGAAGAAAAATTACATATCTTGGAGATCCAATCGCAGATACAGGCGCAGCAACAAAAAATACGTCGATGATCAAGAATCCAAATACGTGTCAGTGCGCGGTGGTATAATGCGTGCATTTCTCGACATGAATAATAATGGTATTAATAATCTCAGAACACCAGAAACAGATTTCGACGCTGCAACGAAGAAATACGTCGACGATAGGGAAATTCCAATAACTACTTCATTAACGACTATCAATGATGGCATTGCTGCATTTAGAACTGAATATTTTAATCACGTACAAACATTTCTAAATTTTCGTAGAAATGTAAACAGAAATATTAATGATTTTTTTGGAACTCCACCAAATGTTATTATTAATCTCGCTGACATTAACGCAAGACTCAACGATATCATTAGTGGTATTCCTAATATTATTCAAAAAACTAATCTCGTTAAAATTCCTCACAAGCAGATCATTAATATCGTGTACACGGTCGCATCAGGAAAGGCAACATGGACACCGGAAAATAACACCCTTAAACATACCGCAGAGGTCACTGGTGTATATAGATTATCTATATTTTGTGCTGAAAAATTTACTATATTTACCACATTTACATGGCGTCATTCAACCGATAGTTTTTCTGGAACTGTGTCTATAGTGTTAAACAAAGATGCTGAAGAAACGTTTATGCTGATAGCGGATGATAAAAAGTTAACCACAGCAGATTATTGGTGGTGTTTGGAATTTGTATGTGCAACTCCTCAATTACTTGCCTAGATAAATATAATGAATCAAGAATCATTTATCGACGTTCAACGTCACAGATACGTTCAAGTATGTGAGTGTCAAACTAAACTAAAAAATATCATCGACGATTACACGATAAAGGTAAAAAAATATCGTCGACGTATGGTTGTTATTGATATAATGGTATACTCGGTTTCTGCTGTTATTGCTGGAACTGGATTATTACTATCAACAATAACGATGACAGCGCCTGCAGTTGTAGCAATTATAGTTTCAACGGCAACAACATGCGCAGGTATTTTCAGTATTATCTCTAAAAAAATATCTACGTGTACGAATGATAAACTAAACGAGTATATAATGAAATTACACACAGCAACAACCGCATACACTAAATTATGCTCGTATATTTCAGCGTATCTCAGTGATGGTAAAATATCCGATGAGGAGTTTGTAACGATAATGAAAACCTACGATGAAGCATTCATAATCGCTAGTGACAATAACGAAAAGATGGAGAATTAAATAATAACGATAATAATAATGTCAGAGTCGCAATTACTTCAGCAGATCGTGGCTAATACAACGCCGTCAAAAACTACTATGATATCATTAAGTTCAACCAATCCTGAATTTAGCGTTAATTTTCCAACTGCAATTCCAGCAAAGGAAATAGCGCTAGCGCAGCTTCGAGTTTATCATAGCTGGCCTAATATCAGGTCAAAATCATTTGGTGGACAGCCAGTAAATAATTCACTGGTATTTGCGAATAAGAATAAACCTGATGGAACACCTGATTGGCAAGTTGTTGGAATTTCAACGGGTAGTTATGAAATAGAACAGATCAACGATGAATTTCAACGCAGAATTAAATCTATCACAGGGAAAGAATCTAAAATAGCGATCACTGTTCACGAACCAACACTATCAGCGGCGATTGAAATAAATTCTCCTGATTACCTCGTAGATATTTATCAAAGTTCGATTAGATCAGTGTTAGGATGGCCTGATGTTCCTCCTCCTGACCAAAAATCTAATGGAATTCCAGAACCGACTAAAAATGAGTTTAAAACGAGTGAAGAAAAATTCATTAAAAATCCAGAATATCGAGGAAAATATCCATGGAATTATAGAGTATTTGGATCTGATCCAAACGACGATATATATTACTTTACCGATTTTGACGGTAAAAGGATCCCCAAGGTGATTAGACCAGCATTTACTATTATCGTTACACCAAAGGGGCGGGATAGATATATTGTTGATGAAAGATTTATTAAACAGTTTTTAGATGATCTTAAACCTGAATACGATAAAACATTTAATAATTTAAGAAATTTAATTATTTCATTATCTCAACATTATGATCATAATGTCAAGCAGCAAATAATCGAGTCAATAAAACATTTAAATGGTATCTTATTCGATTTATACATCGCCAATCGAAGTGTTATAAACATTGCAACTGAACTCGATAAAAATCCTTACACAGATCAAGAGCGTAAACAGTTATTTTTTGATCATTATAAAATAACAGAAAAAGATTTACAAACATTTGTTATACCAGATTTAAATAACGCTGAGATGAAGAAATCATTGAATGATCTTATTGAAGAATATTATCCGGGAGTAATTGAATCGTGGAAAAAAATAACCACACCATCGGTTATACTAAAACACAATAACAATCCCTTTGGTGCCGGACGTCATATATCGCCAGGTATTGTAAATATAACAACAACAATTGCAGTCAATCTGGTATGTGATGTTATTGAAGGTAGCTATCAGGTAGATCTTTCAAAGTCTAGCCACCGCAGTGGCACTGCGGAGCAAGGGTACATATTATTCAGTTTTAGTCCGTTGGTCCCTCCCGGTTCGTTAATTGTATCAGAGCCAATTAATCCCGTGTACCTGCGAGTTCATAATCCGTTATTATCAAGAATACACTTTAAACTTACAGACCAAAATAATAAAATTCTGGACACGAGGAACGAAGAACTGAATATAAACCTGTATGTGAAATCATAATACGTTATTATAACAATATCCGGATGTCTATAATATTATATTCTTTTTGTTTACATAAAATCCGTGCACAATGAAATCTAGAAGACTTTGGCTGCATATTGATTTTTCCATAACAGCTGTGCGTAAAGTTATTTTAAGAACCGCTATATAACTAAATCAATATCCGCTGTTACGGCTATAGACTCAGTGTTATAATATATATTTTTTGGAAACTATAAAATCTCATTTTAGACAGAAAAATGTGGTTTTTGTTAAGAATATTGTAGTTTTTAGGAATAACGATATGACTGACAAATTGTTAAGCTAAGGTTATTGGCAAACACATACTAACTTTTTCAATATGTATTTATAACAAGGTCCGATAGCTCAGTTGATAGCGCGTAGAAACTCTCATCCAGAGGGTCATGGTTCGAAACCCAAGAAGGACAAATTGTCTGCGGGGGGCGATTTTAGGCCAAGATTTATAATTTATTGGGGGCTCCAGCCCCCCCGTCTTCAGAGTACACCAATCCACTACGTCAACACGTGGTGGATTCACTTTTGTGAATCACCCATTGGTTGATCATTATGGGTTGGTGTGCTGGCGTGAAGACGGCATTTCATCATCATCATCATCATCATATCATCATCATATCATCTCATCAAAAATACACAGCGGGGGGTGATATGAGGTCGTGACCTTGTGACTTCACTAAAGGGGTACCCCACACAAGGGCCATTCCAAAAGACACAATCGCAAAACTAAAAATAAACCTAATGAGATTCCAGGTCACAAAGGCCAATCAGCCTTTGAGTTCTTAGAGTTTCGGTTACGGATATCTAGGAATTCTTGTAAGGCAATAAACAGAATCTGATTGGTCACTAAAATAAGACCTACACGTGTATAAACAACCCTCTGAGTTCCTAGAGTTTCGGTTACGGATATTTAGGAATTCTTTCGGGGGTAAACTAATAACACGTATAGACAACCCTCTGAGCCTCTAAAGTTTCGGTTTCGGATATTTAGGGATCTCTTGGGGGGTAAATGTTTAACAAGGATTCGGAACCTCATTAGGTTTATCTGATACAACTATGGAATGGTAGACCGAATGTCACCCCGCGCTGTATATTTTTGTTTATTTTTATATTATATATATATATATATATATATATATATATATATATATATATATATATATATATATATATATATATATATGTATATATATATATATAATGAACCATGAAAACATTAATGGTATTATTCCTGCTATTAAAACACTAAAACATAACGGAATAAAAATATCTGATAATCTCGACCCTCAGAAAATTATGTGCGATTTTGAATTACTGCAACAAAGAAAATTTGATAATAAATATACACTACCTTCAAACTACAGATTTCTAAAATTAATTTATCAAGCTATGCTTGAATCACTAGCTATAGTAAACGACAATCAAATAAAGCTATTTGCACCTCTTGCACGTTCGATCGAAAATATTAAATCGGAACTGTCTCACGAGTACGAAAGAAAAAGATCGTGGATAATCGTGTAATGCAATTAAGAAAGATTATGCTATCTGATTCTGTCAAAAATGATAATGACGCTGAGAGCAGCGACGGTGAAGGTGAACCCCTGACAGAGTCAGTGACTGTAATTATGGCTAAACAAAATCCTTGGGAAAATTGACAGTAGAACTATTTGTTTTTTGTTAGGAAGACAGAGTTAGACATATTCAAATATTATTCGCTGATTATATGTTTTCGAAAATGCAGATCTAGTAATATTATTTGCGACATGTTGTACTGAAGGCATGCAAATACCAAAATATCTGGCAGCTGCATTCATCGATTTAAAAGTAATTTCCCATCCTGTTTCTATATTTATGGATTTAATAGATCTTCTTGCAAACTTTTTACATTTTCCAGTATTTCCCCGTGCAGTATTCTGACTTTGTGTAATAGCCTGTAAGTTAGATAACCGATTATTCTTGGGATTCCCATCCAAGTGGTCAACTACATACCCATCTTTGATCAGTCCAAAATAACACTAGTAGGTAAATATATGAGACAAATATCTTTTTTCCCCAGCACTGAATCTAAAATAACCAGTATTATCAATACTACCGACTGTTTTTTTCAATCTGCAGTTTCTAATCACACCTTCTCGCGATGCTTCATAATTGGTAAGGATTGGATGTGACACAAATTCGTTTTGCTCCATTTATATATAATATTTATTTGTCTAAATCATTGTTTTTTAAAAATCTAGCCAAATAATCTTCTTCGGTTTTTATAGGAGAGTCAGCGTTATATTTTTTTATCATAATATCGTTTCAACTCTCTGTACTTTTTACCACCGCATTGCGCGCACAATTGAGTTTTTCCTCGCACTCCAGCACTACACACAATACACGGTTTTGGTCCTAGACTTCCATTTCTGACACATTGCATATGATAACTACAGTATTCAGTCACGCATGTTCTGTTACACGGAGACGTATAACCGATTTTTAACCAGTGGCATTGATTTGGTTGAATCATATACAAAAGATTAATGTTCAATTAAATATATACTTGCCCTAATTATAATATGGAGGAATTATCCGTTATTGAACCTTCCCCTGCTAGATTTGACCTTGACAGACTATCAGAATATAAATTTAGTACTTCGATGCAGGATCTGGCATTAACGGATGAGGATGTAACCGAACGTATTCGTGAAGCAAAAAAGGAATTTCGTGACGATGGTGCTGCTCATGTGTGGTCAACATTCAGAGTTGGAAATGTTACAAATATGATGAATGACAAACGAGGAAAAGTAATTATTAATCACCTTGATAATCAAAAATATTTCATTTTAATAAAGTTTATTGTAGAGACAGAAGAAGATATCTGGAATATTCGTGATAAACGTGATCCAGTCCGTGTGCAGTCCGGGGGTAATATTGTTCTTTTGAGTAATAAATCTAAGCCCGGAATACTTACTGGCATTGATAAACCTTACTATGTACAAGGTTATCCAGCAACTGCAGTTGTATATGGAATATATTCACTAAATGATAAACCTAATGTTGCGGATCTCAAACCGATGAAAATATCAAGAATAAACTGTGTAGCTGAACGAGTTACAGAACATTTTACAAATGCGATACGTGGTAATGGCTTAACAGATTTAAGACATAAAAAAAATAAACACATGGGCAGAAACGGTTAAAGATGCTGGTGCATCTATTAAGGATGTTGCTGAACTAGAAAAGTTATTAAGATTTCCAATAACAGTAAAAACACTAACCAGAGAGATATTATACGAACCAAAATATATAAAAAATGGAAACCCTATAACAATCGTTGATCATAACGCGCACGCATGGACTGCTGCTGTAACGATATTTCCACGAGATAGAAAAGTTAAGTTTTATGACGGTGATATCTTTGATTTTATCAAAAATATTAGTAAAACCGATCCTGTTTCTGTTTGGTTATTTCAGAGTTCGGAATATAATCATTATGATCAGTTTGTACGGCCTAACGGTGATATTTATCGTACAGAATCTCTCCATGAGGAAATGGAACATCTTGCATTGAAATATACCTCTGATGGTGTCATAGTTGGACAATTACTGAATAACTGTTTTACCGTACCATCGGTTGCTGCCCATTTCGCTCAGGAGAAAAATTCATGGAAAACGACACGATCAGAATTCCTTGAAGATATCAAAAAAAGTTGTATAGAATATGGACACGGTGGATTATGGAACACCAAATACGATTACAATGATGTTATCTCGGTTGATATGGTAGCGTGTTATCCTGGGAGTTTTCTTGGATATGGAGAATGTTCTAAATACTTTAAGAGATTCGGACATCCTACACATGACATGACCAGGGTTGCGATAAACGGACATTTACCAAATTTTGACTTAACCGGATTTGCTCATGTAGAATCATTCGAGTTTAGAGAAGATCTCCATGCGATTACTTATGCTTGGTTCGGAAGACATTTTTCAGAAAAATGTTTTGTTCCGATAGTACTATTGCGGTATATGCTTGATGCTGGATTTTTAATATCGTTGAGAGTAACTGAAGCGATTATATCGTATAGTTCACAGAAGCAAGTTTGGTTACCAGAACCAAATAGATTTAATATCGATGATACCAGGAAAGAATTCCCTGATATTGATGAAGATAATATCATTAAAATAAATAAATGCAGGAACGAGCATGATGAAAAATTTGCAAAGGATCTCGGTAGAAAAATAATCGGTAAATTTACTCAAGGTGGTTCATACGATTATAAACGAGCGTGTACAAGATTGATTATGGACGACGCTGAACTAGATTTTATAATCGCTGATACAACGGAGAAAAATACGTTTATAAACGGATGTAATGCTTATTTATCAGATGGAACAAAACTAGGTACCATTGTGAGCTACCTTGATGGCGACTCACCACAATTTACTCATTTAAGATCTTCGATGTTAGCTTATGTTTCGATAAACCTACTATCGATGATAAATAAATTTCCTCGTCACGCTGTCAGAGTCGCTACGGATTCATTTTATGTACACAAAAAATATAAAGATTTATTAAAACTCGGTAATGGTGAATGGGGGACATGGAGAATAAAACAAGAAAATATATTTAGTTATTCTGAATCTGCAGATGTTGAAATTATGGAGACATATTACAAAAATAATAATCAAATATTAAAATCATCTGCACCATCTGTGTACGATCCTCTGGCTAGACATAAGACTGTTTATCTTAATGGGTGTGGAGGGTCAGGTAAAACAACTCGTGCGATTAATTTATTTATGAATAATAGTTCAGATATAATTGTTTTGACACCTACACATAAACTTGCTAGAGAAATAAAAGAACGAGGAGTAAAATCGTGTACATATCACAGTTTCTTTAGATGGTGCGGAGACACGTGGACTCCTGAGCGAATGGGTGAAAATATATACCTAAATATATTATATGGGACGAGATATGCACGGTGTGTCGTTAGAAACACTAAAAACATTTCTTGAATGGTTATTGACAAAGAATACTGCTGTGATTATGTGTGGCGATCATGGTCAACCACCACCCTTTGTTGGACAGTCTCCACATGAATGGCTAAAGAATAACGTAGATTATTATGAAGAAATAAATGATGACCATAGAGCTATTGATGAACCGCTGAAAGAGTTTAAAAGATTAATCAGACTACAGCCAGATAAAATACAATGTGAGATAATGCGTAAAGTAATTCCAGAGACAACTATGAGTGATTTTTGGATTTTATGGAGACCTGCTGATTTGATAGTCGCGAGTAGAAGGATAGTTCGTGATGAACTGCAAAAGAAATTATTTACGTTACATAAAGAAAAGTTTCCAACGTTACCTGTACCTTTGTGCTATCGCCCAGCAGATACTCGACGACAGAATATTGAAGTTGAAATACCAGGTGGAGACGCTGAAAATGTCTGAGTACAAAATCTTGTACTGAATGACATTGTTTTGGTTGCCTGTGATGTTATTGAGAGCGCATTGAACATAGAAAAATCACCGTGGGTGTTAGGATACGCTATAACGATTCATTCGTCACAGGGATTAACTATCTCTGATACAAATATCTGGATTGTAGATGATCGTATCGAATGGTCAAACTTAGTCTATCTTGCAGTATCTCGTGTTAGAAGAATAACTCAACTACATAGGGTTATTATAGATTACGTGATAACTGAGGAAATTACTAATGACGATGTTGTAATAAAGAAAAAATTAGCTGGTTATAAACAATGTGACAAAAAAAATAAGCGTGATTTTGATATTGATACTGAATTTATTATAACACTAAAGCAACTACAGAATAATCATTGTGCAAGCTGTAACTGTAAGATGCTATGGCAGTATTCGAATAATAATCCAAGACAATTTACCGTAGACAGAATTAATAGTGATCTTGGTCATACACGTGAAAATGTGATGCTGACCTGTCTTGAATGTAATCGACGCCGGGGCGCTAATTTACATAAGTGAACGTGGTGGTAATTGTGTATCTGCAGGAATTACTTGTAATTGTTCACGTACAAATCCACGCTGAGGGGCAGTAGAATCTAGTCTGTATATGGCAGGTCTTCCAGTGGATCTAACTACGCTAGAAATTTTATGTGTAGTCACGCTCCAGATAGGATCGGTTGCTCTTTTTTACCGCCTTCAAGTTCGCCAGGTTCATATAAATATCTAACTGTAACATTACCTAATACTGGTTGAGAGAAAGATTCATGTCGTCCGTAGCCATTGGGTATATATTTTTTTTTGATCGCATTAGAAGGTTTCATGGAAGTTGCACGAGTAATTTCATTATTCAACGCAGCTATCACACTCGGTAATCTTGCAACCCATTCACGAGATCTATCTTTGAAGTCAGTAGATATTTCCTTTGCATATTGGTATCCGAATAACCGATCGGCAAGTGTTCTATTAAATAGTTCAACAATTGCCTGATCACGATGAATTTCAGTATGTCCTCGTCTGATTTTAACGTTATGTTTCTTCATCAACGATGATACTACTCCAAGAAATTCTTTGCCAGGATCAACTTGTAATAACTGTGGCCATCGTAGACCACCACGTTGATAAATGTGCTCAAACGCAGATGCAACTTCAGATGCTGTTTTTGTTGATAACAGCTCCGCTTCTTTATATCTACTCGCAATGTCAACGACAGTTAACGCGTATTTGTACGTGCGTGATTTTCGTCCACGTGTTTTAATGGTATCGTGTGGTAAAAACAAAATATCTGCTTGATGAACTTCATTAGGGACACTAACATCAAAATGCGCGTAATGAATTTTTTTAGGTGGACTTAGGAAGATTTGCCATATTGCCTGTCGTGCTAACCATGATGCAGCGACATTACGTGAAACTTTTGCTGCTTCGGCGAGTTTACTAATCGCTGCCTTACCTCTCCAGAATCCTCTCGGGGAATAATAAACAGATTCCATTATGATAGTTATATAATTAATTGCCAGCCCCTAGCACCAGTTTACCTTTCATAGCAGTTTTTACTAGAAAACTAGCTAATTTTTCTCTGAGAGATTTATTAGGTATAGCATTTAACGCGTGAATCAATTTTACATCTGCGAGATGACGCTGCTGCAAATCCTTACTTTTATACGCGACATCATGAACATGACATGCTTGATCAATCTTATTTACTGGATACTCTCCGGGTCTTGGTTGATCTTGATCATCAAGTCGGATATCAAGACGAGTTCCAGGACCACAATAATTATATCCTGGTAAATGTTTCTCACCGGGATATTTAGCCCATGGAGTTCCTGGTAATTTTCCTAACGAAGCAGCAATATCCCTACCTGTCTTTGTTCCTGACTTAGTCATGGAGACAAATTTGTATTTCTTGGTGCCACATTTCACACCCTTGCCTGTAAGTGCACGTCTTTTATTTTTTGTTGTTATTGTCGTTAATTCAGTAGTATCGGTAGGTGCTCTGCATCAAACACAATATAGACTCATATTATTAATTATATGGATATAATTGACTTTTCAGCGACACGAAAACAAGAACCAGTAAAACATCACCCGGCGCTACCAAATTCTATCAGAATGATTATAATAGGCCCATCTGGAAGTGGAAAGACGCAATTATTGCTTAATCTGATAATGTGATGGCTCAAGTGGAACAAACTGTATTTAGTAGCACCATCTGTAGATGATCAGAGGTGTTATGAAGTACTTAAGGATTTTAATAAAAATGCAAAACTACTGGATGGAAATGATATTATTGATTTTATAACCGATATTGATGAAGCTCCATCTGTAGATGATCTAGATGGATTCATTAATAATTTAGTAGTATATGATGATGTTATGCTGGACAAACAATCAAATCCAGCTAGAATATTTTCTCGAGGTAGACATAAAAACACGGATGTGATTTATGTTACTCAGAGATATACACAAATTCCAAAAGTAATCAGAGACAACTGCAATATTTTAGTTGTATTTAATGGAGTAGATAATTATACTCTACAGAATATTTATTATACTTGGTGTTCAGGCGACATGAAAATGATTAAATTTAAAAACTTCTTTTCAAAAGCACAAGCTGTTCCGTTTGGATTTATAACGATAAATTTACACGATCCAAGATCAAGGTATCGTGTAGGTTTAGATAAAATCTTTGGTCCTTGATTTTATCAAGGTAGCAGCAGAGAGGGTGAATGACATACGCGTAGTGACCAGCACGTGAAAAAATATGGTCAATTAAAGAAGTTTTCATTATTAAGGCAAAAACTTCTTTTTTCAGCCTTCGTAGGAACCCTTAATTTTCAAAAATAAGGTCTCTACAAAGTTGTAGGGTTCACCCTCTCTGCTGCTAAAGATAATGGCACATCCTGAATTGTATTTCATCATGCTAAGCATGTTTCTTACTATTTTCTTAATACTATATATTAATTTAATTCTTTTAATATAGTGGAGTGTAAACTTTTAAGGTTATGAGCTTAGCGTATGCTAGACTGCTATGTAGTCAGGTTCGTTTTGATTGGTTGTCATTTTGTTTATATTTCAATCCTCTTGTTTCAATCCGTTGTGTTGGATTGTAAGTACAGGGAAAGCGCCTCTAAATTTCAACCAATCCACGTCGTCCACACAAAACTTCCCATACTAATCCAGTGTCTCTGATCTGTAACACGGTTCTGTAAGTGACGCGGCACCACTTATGAATTTTAACACTAGGAGATAACAGTAATCAATTTATTCTTAAATTAAAGTATTTAACTATCCCAAATTTAGTATTCATGTGAGACATATTTCTTACAATCATGTAAACATTGTATATTAATCTAATTCCTTGAAACTAGCATTTTTATGTATTACTTGAGTGTAATTATTATTGTTATGATTAAGCAGACGACAGTGACAACAAGGAACGCGCTCCTAGAAATTTACCAAAAATAAAGATATTACCAGTTCCCAACTTTAATTTATCATCCTAACATCTTCTTACATTCATGTTAACATTGTATATTAATTTACTCCTTTTAAAACAAACGTGTTTAATTAGAACTTAGGTGCCAATATTATTGTTATTGTTATGATTAAGCAGACGACAGTGTCCACAAGGAACGCGCGCCTAGAAATTTACTAGAAATAGAGATTGGCATATCATAAATTTAATTTGTCATCCTAAATATATTTCATAGCATCATCTTAACAGATTGTACAAGATGTATCCTTATAATAAATGTTATATTTTATTCATAATTATAGTATTATTGTTATTGTTATGATTATTGGCACGTTTAACTTAGAACTTTCTACCCTCTTCAAACCATAAATATTAATACACTTACTCCAAAGAAAAAGTAACTCTGTTTAAGGGCAGTCGACTACATCGAAAGATATGTCCATAGCTCTACCGTCTGTAGCAGACGACAATGTCAATACCTACTAAATGTAATATCATATAAACTATATTGAATTAGAAAGGTTATGACGTTAAGAAGTAGGTGTTTAAATGAATAAATAATTAAATAATAAAGATTTATATGTTAAAATATTCCTTACCCGGTGCAAAGAATATAATATATACAGTCCGTTCGGTTATGTCCATTATCCTGATTCCCTGTTTCCATGAATCTCAATTATAGGAATAACTGATTATAAATCCAGTGTATGTATCCAATTTATCGTTGTTATACACTCTTTGATCTTTCCTGAAGTCCTCTTCCTATCTTTTGGGTCTGACATGCGGCATGCCACGTGTGTGTGAGAGCAACAAGAAACACGTCTTTCCTCTTCGGCAGTCGAAGCGGGAATTCAAATTTATGTTCTTTTACCAAGTTTGTCTTGAAAGAGGATTGAAACTCTAAGTGACGCGGACGTGAAGGAAAACACCCCGTTTGTTACTGCAGTTAGCTATTATTGTGTTGATTCTAATCATGCTTGCCTTATATCTTTGTGTTTTATAGGTCATATTTCTCCTGATGTAAATATATGCGTGAATAGACAAACAGCTTGGGTCATTATCCTTAAGGTTCACTGAACTTTAGCTTCTTTACTTCATACAAACCCCAGATTCACAAAATTGAAGAAAAAAAAAAAAAAAACAACAAAAAATTAGTAACACTAACGCAAGAACAATCGTACCCTGGGCGATCCCACGGAAATTATGTCAATTTTTATCGTCAAATACATCACAGCATATTTGGATGAACTGTTCTGTAAGAACTTTACTTCCACGTTATCAAAAAAAGGAGGAATTTTTAGTTACCTACATCTTCTATTCACTCTTGTGATATTAATAATGGTATATTTTTTCCTGTGGATGTGATTATCTAAGTGGAATGTGTTTCTTTGAATCTTTCTTAAGGAAAATATATCCAGAGGCGGACTTACCATTAGGCAAAGGTCGGCAATTCCTTAAGCTCCAAACTACCAAGGGCCCCGTAAAACGCCTCATAAACTTATGGTTACGATTTGTTGTCTTACTTTTCACCAATTAATTATATATCTAAACATCGATACGCTAAAATGCTATCCGAATGTTTAATTCATGATGAGTATCTCCCCCCCCCCAGTCCCCACTACATTGGACTATTCCATTATCCTACTGCGCATCTGCGTGTGTGTTTGCAAACAAACGGCTCAGCTCACTCTCCCAGTGACAGTAGCTACAGGTGAGAGAAGTTTCTCATCACTGAAACTCATTAAAACGTACCTCAGGTCAACTATGTCACAGGACAGGCTGTCTGCACTTGCTGTTCTCTCCATTGAGCATCAAGTCAGCAAGTCACTGGATATGGAATTAGTGATCACAAGATTTGCTGAGGCCAAGGCTCGCAAAGTCACCTTAGGAGCACAAGATAGAAGACAGAAGACCATCGCTGTGTGAAGACTGGTGACAAGTTACAATTACATCTTTCTCAGATAAATAAGGACTGAAAAGGGGGAGAACAAGGGGGTTGTGGAGGGCCCCATGCCTGTGTTTGCCTTAGGCCTCAAAATGACTAAATCCGCCACTGATGGTATCTGTTCCCGTTTGAAGATATCTCTCCAAAATTGTGATCAGTAGTCACCATAATTATGTGAACTCTTCCGTTTGTCATGTCATTTTTTTCAAAAACTGACACACTCACAAATTGTAAATCAGTCAATCGTTGGATGAAATAAAATCTTGAGTTGACGAGCTTGTAAAATTCAGGTATCTTAACTTTGTCCTTATTTTGGCACTGCAATGTGTCACGGAAATTTTTTTCTAGCATTAGATTTACCGTTTTTCAGAAAGGAAACAAACGCACGACTTTTTCAAGAAAGACGCGAGTGACATTGAGCTGTATAACCCTGCCTATGGTTAACTCTGAATTCTAAAACTAAAACATGCATTCAGAAAAAAATGTAACAATGTTTGACCTATTTTCTCTCAGTTTAGACTGTCGATAGAACAAGGCTCGTTTTGGTGGTGCTTTATTATTATTATTTTTTCCTGCCCTTAGATTTGAGAAAACTTTGCACAATTGTTGGTAGTGTGTGGTGCGAAACACAGGACATCTCTTATATTTGGAATATTCAGCAAATGTTAAGCAGTCAGTCGACAATAAATATCATACTACCTTTGTATGAAATTGATAAAATGAATGAAAACAATGAACATTTTTCACATAGAATGTATGGTAGTCTTCATTATCTTTGTCCTATAATACCGCGAAAAATAACAGAACTAAAAATGGTGTGCTTCTTTTCTGTTTCTTTCTTTCTGTAATGCAAATTCTGTCTGCCCATCTCTCAAAACACTAGTCTCCAGACTTACTGTCACCCAATGCAGTAACACCCGTGTGCGTGCGTGCGTACGTATGTGTCTGTGTGTGTGTGTGTGTGTGTGTGTTAGCTTTCGCTTACACACATCGTTTGTACAAAAATTTAATAAACAAAGAAATAGCAACCATTGACGTAAACCATTTAATTTTACCGTGTAGATGTATGTCATCGTTCTCAACTTTTCTGCAAGTCACTTTTGGGGCTACTAGATTGTAAAAAATAATCTTCATGAGGTACCAAGCGAATTTCCTTCTTCGTTGGTCTTGTTGGTTCTGTCATTCTATCAGATTACCACCGTTTTTCTCTCTCAGTCTCTTAGTCTCACTCTGTATTAAAGACTGTAATGCAAATGGTATTGGATATAAGACAATCATTTCTTCAAGATCGCTAGTACAAACTTCTACCAACACATTTTGAAAAGTATTGTGTGATACGGATCGTCATTGTCGCTTGGTGTCTGGTCGGAAAGTGTCATCGTTTCATCTTGATTATAAACTTTGACTCAGTTTTACAAACTACTTGAACTCTTTACATCTCACGGTGTAGGTGTAAGCCATCGTTCTCAGTTTTCTTGAAGTGCATTTTTGCATCTCTCAAATGGCACAATAAAATTTTAAGGGACGAACGAATTTATTTTGGGCTGAATCAGGACTCTCTTGGTTTTGTGACAGAAGTGGAGAACATTGATTAAGGCTCGCTCATGTCGTTTTCGAAAGGATTAGAACTAACACCTCAGCTCCTCTGTGTGTGTGTGTGTGTGTGTGTGTGTGTGTGTGTGTGTGTGTTTCATCTTAACAAAAAAGACTTTGTCCCTACACTATGTGGATAGTATAGTGTGCGTGTTTTTCTTCTCTTCCTTCGTTTGTGTAGATAGTAGAATGTGTGTTATATGCGTTCCCCTTTGTTTGTGTGGATAGTAGATATGGGTGTGTTTTTCTTTAATTATAATCTTGATTCAGTATAGCAATGAAATAAAAATAACAATATTTCTGAATCAAACTCAGAAATAAAAAAATTAATATAATTTTGAATCAGTATAAAAATAAAAATGAATATATTTCTGAATCAGAATCAGAATAAAAATATTTCTGAATCAGAATCAGAAATAAATAATAAATATTATAATCTTGAATCGGAATCAGAAATAAAAAATAAATATTATGCTCTTGAATCAGAATCATAATAAAAATAAAAATATTTCTGAAGAATAAAATATAAATATTTCTGAATCAGAATCAGAAATAAAAAATATAAATATTATAATCTTGAATCAGAATCAAAATAAAAAATATTTTAATCTTGAATCAGAATAGAAATAAAAATAAAAATATTTCTGAATCTGAATCAGAAATAAGAAATAATTTTAATCTTGAATCAAAGTCAGAAATAAAAATTAATTCTAATCTTGAATCAAAATCAGAAATAAAAAATAATTATAATCTTGAATCAGAACCAAAATAAAAATAAAAATAAAAGTATTTCTGAATCAGAATCAGAAATAAAAAATATAAATATTATAATCAGAATAAAAATTAAAACAAAATTATTTCTGAATCAGATTCAAAATAAAAATAAAATATTTTTGAATCAGAATCAGAATAAAAATAAAAATATTTCTGAACCAGAAGAAAAAAAATATTATAATCTTGAATCACAATCAAAATAAAAAGTAAATAATTATAATCTTGAGTCATAAGCAGAATAAAAATAAATATTATTCTCATTCGTTGGTGTGGATAGTCTATGTGTCTGTTTTATGCATTCGCATTCATTGGTGTGAATAGTAAATATGGTGTGTTTTATGCATTCGCATTCGTTGGTGTGGATAGTAGATATGGGTGTGTTTTATGCATTCGCATTCGTTGGTGTGGATAGTAGATATGGGTCTGTTTTATGCATTCGCACTCGTTGGTGTGGATAGTCTATGTGTCTGTTTTATGCATTCTCGTCCGTTGGTGTGGATAAGAGATATTTTGATTTTTTTCTTTCTCCCTTTCTTTTGTGTGTGTATTGGTCTTTGTCCCTATAAAACTCCCTTTATCCCTATCCAATTCATTTCATCTACCTACCTACAGTATCGCGTATTCAGGTCAGCCAGTTCAGTGACGTCACACAGTATCGAGTCTTCAGGTCAGCCAGTTCAGTGACGTCACACAGTATCGAGTATTCAGGTCAGCCAGTTCAGTGACGTCACACAGTATCGAGTATTCAGGTCAGCCAGTTCAGTGACGTCACTGAAGCTAGAAATTTTGAGGCTATAAATATAGACTTGGGTTTTCCACAGGTTGTAGCTATAAATACATACAAGGGTTGTTAAACAGAAATTGACCAAAGATTGTAGCTAAAAATAGACCCTACCTGTTCGATTCCTCTTGTCGCTATACAGGCCCAATATTTTTGTTGCTAGACAGGCCCAATATTTTTTTGTCGCTAGACAGGCCCAATATTTCCCCATGTTCAAGTCCCTTTGTCTGTAGGGTACAAAGTAGCGTCCCGTGAGGCTATAAATCTTGAAGCTATAGTGAAAACGACCAAATTTAGCATAGAAGTCTACGTGAGGCTATAAATCTTGCCGGGACAATGTCGTCATTTTAGTACTACTTTTAGTCTGAACCTATGGAATCTTAATGTACCGGGATATGTTTAGTCTCCGTTGAATTCTAGGACAATTTCGTAATTTTAGCGTTACTTTTAGTCACATCCATTTTGGCGTTAGTCTTTGCCTCGGTTATAGCTATTTATAGCATCATTATAATTATGCAAATTTATGAACACCGCCAACATAATTTCAGGTCTAGGTAATGCTTTATATATAAATTTCGGGTTTGTATTAGTATATGGAATACAAACCCCATTTGTCCGAAGAGTACTAAGTAGGGTTCCGTAATACTAATTCCAATTGTCCGTAAGGTAGAAACCCTACTTGTCCGTTGTCCCTAGAAAACTTGTCCCAAGGGTACAAAATAGGTCACGTAATGCAAATTTCCATTGTCCGTATGGTAAAAAAATTAGGGTCACGTAATGCTAAGTCCATTGTCCATAGTGTGCCCCACTACGCTATTAACACTTTAAACCAGTCGGCCGCGAGGGCCCTTTTCTATGTATGATAACTGTTTTACAGAATAATGCAGTTAATTGATAGATCGATTTTTGTATGATGAAATTTTACATGTTTTCGATTAACTACCTAGAAATTGCAAAGTTTATTCATTAAATGCTGATAGTAGCAATGATTTCTTCAGTAAAATCTGTTGTAACTTAGTGGTGACGATGAAGAAGACAAAGACGAAGATGATATGCTACTTAAATAATAATGATTATACAGACAAAGACGAAGATGATATGCTACTTAAATAATAATGATTATACAAATTGCTTTATAAAGAAAAAAAAAA
>JAECUM010024994.1:0-26721 GCA_016617855.1 Megalonaias nervosa | reverse complement strand
GTGCACGAGTGTAGGTCCTTAATATTCTAAACAATCAAAACCAAGAGACACTTACGTTTTTTCAGTCTGGTCTATTCTGTTACAAATTTTTACAATCCAATATCACAACACAATATAACACAACACTTTTTTAAAAAGTTCATAGACTTCTTCTTTGTCTTTTTTCTTTACTCTCTCTTTTTCTTAAATTTCTTCACTATCACAGTTTTTTCCTCCTCTTCTTCCTGACTTTTTTCCCTTCATCTTTTCTTTTCTGTCTTCTCTTTCTGAACATGACGGGGTTCTTCCTTTGCCGAGGGCACCTCTTTTTCTTCTTCCTCCTCCTGCTCCTGTTCTTTTTTAGGACACTCTGAAGACCAATGTCCTTTCTCTTTACAATGATAACAGGTATCTTGACTCTTGTCTCTTTTGACACTGCTCTTGCTTTTTTGACGGTCTGGACATTCTGTAGCCCAATGCCCTTTCTTCTGACAGATATAGCAAGTATCTTGACTTTTATCTCGTAAGGAGGGAGAGTAGTCCGTCGGCTTGTCTGAAGAAAACTTTCTTATGACACCTCGCAAAGCTCTAATCAGAAGTTCGATTTGTGTGGGTTCTTCCATCGTGTTGATCGGCTTGAGAGCGAAATGAATACTGAGAGGGAAGGCACCAGTCATATATATACACTGAGTCTGACATGGATATATAGGGGTCCGTTGCGTTTCAAATGTAGTCATTTGACTTTTTGCAGTCATCATTTCGTAAAGAAAGGAGAAGAAAGTAAGAGGCAGAAACGTGATTTATCGCCTCACACAGTAAGTGAAGTCTTGGCTCAAATTCATGCCAGCGATTTTGAAGATGAGATGAGGGAACCAGAATCTAGGCCCAGAGAGTCTACACCAAACCAAAGTCCATCACCACCAGTAAACCCTGAAAGTACTTCCACATTCGAGAGACGGACAAACGCTCCTCCAGAAAATTTAGAACTACGGCCTACAAGTACGCAGTGAAGTTTAAAGATTTCAAGTCTGACGTACCGTTGGAGAAAGCAGAAGGGTTCATCACTGATGTGTGGGATTCTTTGTTAACCACACTGAAACGGCAATGTCAAGCCAAAGAAGACGATCGCTTGAGACCTTCTATTCATCACGACAGTTTGAAGTCCCCCGTTTGGATCGAGTTTAGCAGCCCAGCAGAATTGACACCTTCCAAAGTCATGGACAAGATTCAACACGTACAACAATCCAACGACAAGTTTCACATCACCGACGGAAATGCGACACTGTTCATGACCCACGTTTCTCTTCCCCAAGGGACAGGACATGGCAAAAAAAGGTGATCTTGGTAGACAATCTTCGCAGCATCAAGCGCAGCATCGTTCAAATTAACAACCCTCAAGACCAGATGTGTTTAGACCGTGCCATCGTGGTTGGACGAACGTATGCCGACAAGAACGACACGGCAGAATGGAAAAGAGCCTGGAAAACTATTCAACAATCGGACCGAGCCAACAAAGAGATGCAGAACTCCTGTTATAGCAAGCAGGACTATCCAAAGGCACACCCTGTGGCATTCCTGAAATGCAAAAATTGCAAGATGTCTTGGCTCCACGCTACACCTTGAAAGTGCACCCTCAAGAAGTGCGCGGACCTCTGTTGTTTCGAGGCAAAAATTTCAAAGACGGAAAATACATTCACGTCTATCATCACGATGAACATTTTGATGCCATTACCAGTATCACTGCATTCCTGTCATACGGTTATTACTGTGAGAAATGTGACTATGGTTATAACAATCGAGAGCAACACAAGCATTGCGGATCGAAATGCTCAGGATGTTTAGCCTCTAAGCCCTGTCTGGACCAAGGACAAGAACGAGTGCATTGCCCAGCTTGTCAGCGCACGTTTGTCAGCCCTACCTGTTACCAACAACATCTGAAAACGCAAGGTTGACAGCGGAAAAGCGCTTGCCAACTCCTGAGATTGTGCCCTACTTGTGGACAAGGCATATGTACCAATAATGCCAAGGCTCACGTCTGTTCAGGAAAGAAACGATGTCACATTTGCCGCCAAATCGTGGATGGAACACGAATGCTACATTCAGAAATATAATTCCATACAGGAAGAAGATGACCACAAAAAGAAAGGAAATTTCATCTTTTTTGATTTCGAATGCATGCAAGAGACTGGCATTCACATTCCAAATTCTGCGTGGCTCATCGAGCGTGTGAGAAGTGCATCCAAGAGCCTACCTTTACTCATTGCCCTCACTGTAGCAAGATTCCTGGAGGACGTGAAAAAATCTTTCGGGGACCGAACACATTGGGTGTTTTTTCCAATGGATCTTAAACCCTATTGACGAAACGTGGAGCCAAGAAGACAGCGAACGTTACGGAGATTGTCATTGCTATGTCACGGTGATGGCTCACAATTTCTCCGGATACGATGGACAGTTTCTGTTGAGATACTATACGGAACAAAGTACCGAATGTCCGAAAGTGACTTTGAACGAAGCCAAAATCATTTCCATGCAAGTGGGCCAAGTGCAGTTTAAAGATTCGATGAGTTACTTGGCCATGCCTTTGAGTCGCATGCCTAAAACGTTTGGAATGACAGAAATGGCCAAAGGCTATTTTCCGCACTTTTTCAATACCGAAACCAATCAACCTACCGTTCTACCCCATTTGCCCGAGGCTCACTACTACGACCCCGACAACATGCGCACCGAACAACGAGAAGCTTTCTACGCTTGGTACCAGACTCACGCCTCGGGCCCTTTCGACTTTCAGGAAGAAATGTTAAAATATTGTCGTTCCGACGTGGACATTTTACGGCGTTGTTGTGGAAAATTTCGAGAACTGTTGATGAAACACGGCGAGATCGATCCTTTGAAAGAAGCCTGCACCATTGCCGAAGCGTGTTCCTTAGTGTACCGGCAACGATTCATGCCCGAAAACACCCTAGCTGTCATAAATCCTCAAACGACGAACTTTCTCAAACGTCAGTACTCGGTCAAAACCCTACGCTGGTTACATACTTGTGTGACAAGGAAGACAAATGGATCCAACACGCTCGCAACGGAGGAGGCGAAAAAGCCATCCAAAGATATTCAGTGGATGGCTGGGACTTAGAAAACCCCAAGATTGTGTACGAGTTTAACGGGTGCTTATTTCACGGATGTCCTATCTGCCACCCTCAACGTAACACTAAAAATCAGTTTTTACAACGGACCGTGGAAGACTTGTACCAGGTCACTTGTCAGCGACGCTTGAAGTTAGAAGAGCAAGGATACCAAGTGGTAGAAATGTGGGAACACGAGTACGATCAGTGATTGAAACCGATCCCGAGTTTAAGCGCATCGTGGAAAGTTACAAGCTGGTGAACCCACTGAACCCACGGGACAGTTTGTACGGAGGACGGACGAATGCCACCTATTTGCTATACCAAGCCGACGAGGAGAAAGGAGAGGAGAGGAAATCAAATACTTCGACGTGTGTTCTCATTATCCGTACGTGTGCAAATATTGTCACTTTCCTGCAGGGCACCCACAATTGCTCACGGAACACATCGACGTGGACAATATTAGACAATACGAAGGATTGATCAAATGTAAAGTCTTGCCTCCCACGTACTTGTACCATCCCGTTTTACCTCAACATTGCCAAGGAAAACTGATGTTTCCCTTGTGCCGTACTTGTGCCGAAACGTGCAACGAAGACCAACCTTGTCAGCACACTCAGGAAGAAAGCGCCTTGACGGGAACGTGGGTCAGCGTGGAATTGTTTAAAGCTCTGGACTTGGGATACCAACTGTTAGAAATGTACGAAATTTACCACTTTCCCAAGACAGACAAATACCACAAAGGCGACGAGACTCAGAAAGGCATTTTTGCAGACTACGTGAATGCCTTTTTGAAACTGAAACAAGAAGCCAGTGGCTATCCTTCCTGGTGCGACACTCCCGAAGACCAAAAGAAATTCAAAGAGAAATACTGGGAGCAGGAAGGCATCACTTTAGACCACGTGGAGAAAAACGGAGGAAGGCGATCGTTTACCAAAGTGATGTTGAATTGTTTGTGGGGTAAAATGGCACAACGACCGTGTTTACCCAAGACGGAGTATTTGACAGAACCATCCCGCTACTTTCGGATGATTCACGACAAATGGCACAACGATCGTGTTTACCCAAGACGGATTATTTGACAGAACCTTCCCGCTACTTCACGACAAAACGAAATACATGAAACACGTGGACGTCCTTCGTGAGGACTTGATCTTAGTCAATTACGAAAAAGAACTGGACTTTGTAGAAGCCGACGAATTTGGAAATGTCATCATTGCGGCTTATCTGACAGCCCATGCTCGCTTAAAACTGTACGAAGCTTTAGAACTGTTAGGAGATCGTGTGCTGTATTTTGACACAGACAGTTGCATCTACATCGATCGCCTGGGTCAACCTCACCCTGACATTGAAGGAGATCGTTTAGGGGCATGGACGGACGAGCATCCCGACGACAAGATTCTAAGTTTTGCAAGTGGCGGTCCCAAAAATTACGGCTACGAATACCGGGACAAACAAGGAGAAGTGTATACGGAGAGCAAAGTGAAAGGATTGACTCTCAATTATCGCACCAGTCGAGTGGTGAACTTTGGCGTCTTTAAAGAAGTCTTGCAGTCTGGACAGGGTGGAAATTTTAAAGTGACCACCCACGAACCTCACAAGATTGTACGTTTACCACACACCAAATCGTCAGTACGGCTTCCCAATCACTTCACTTTACCGTACGGATACGCTGGTATAAAAAAAATGGTTCCAAGACGATAGTCACCAACAAGAAGGATGACTTCGACACAGCAAGAATCGAGTGAGAAACCCACAGAGAACTCCAACTTCAAACCATACCATTTTCCTGTTTTCTTGCCTGACTATTGCAGTTATGCCAGTCGATTGGAAACGTTTCAAAAATGGCCCACGGATAGGGAAGGATTACCTACTGCGAATGTTTTAGCTAGAACAGGGTTTGTCTACTTGGGACCTGAGACTGGATTGAGATACGAAGTACAGTGTTTCAGTTGTGGCCTGAGGTTGCGTATGGATCGATGTATCTATAAAGATTCAGCTATTCTGGAACATGCTCAATGGGCTCCACACTGTCCTTACCTTTCCATGGCGTTTCCACCCATCACACTACGCTTCAGGTATGACGGTACCTTAGAGAAAGTTGTTATTGAAGAAAAAAAAGGAAGACTTCCAAAACTAGTCATAAAACAGGAACGATGTACAAACTCGAGACTTCATTACGACTAGTATAAAAAGGGACAACGTCCAAGACCGATAGTTTATTGTCACTACAAACGCCAAGCAAGAAAAATGAGTCCTTTCACACAGCAAGTATCAAGCAAGAGCAAACTCGAGTACGATCCTGTGCCTTGCGATGGCAGGGATGCAGTACGCTGTGACCTCAGCGATTCAGTACCTCACCTTGGAAATTTTGCTACGACTGTACCTACCATGGAAAGTGATGATGTGCGTGTCAAACCTGATGGATGCGAAAGCGATGCCACTCGTTATCGTACACCTTTTCACTTTACTGGTTTTCATGGTGGGTGCCATCCTTATGAAACCATGTTGCTACCAACCTACGGATGTCATGTAAAACTGAGCAAACTCCTGCATATTTCACCGTACTCTCATCGAATTCAACCTGCGAAAGACGAATATTCGTTCCCTGTGCGTTTGCCTGAATAATGCGACTTTGAAAGTCGGATCCAAACCTTCCAAGGAAAATGGCCAAAATATCCGGGAGGACCTACCCCCGAAGAATTAACTAGAGCCGGATTTATCTACTTGGGCAGAGGGGATAAAGTCATGTGCTTCAGTTGCGGCCTGTCACTTTGCGAGTGGGAACGGAAAGATTGCGCTTACCTGGAACATGCTCGATGGTCTCCAGATTGTCACTACCTACCTTTAGTGGCACCTCGTCATTGAAGTGGGCATACCATGTCGTGTAAGAAACCAGCTACGTGTCTAGGAGTCATACGTTCGACAACCCCTAGACAAGTATTTAAACCCCATGTAGAAAATAATATTCAAACATTACCAAACGAATTGCAAGAGAAGATCTACAAGGACATTTGGCAGGGACTTGCCAGAGCCAAATCTCAGTTAGTGACTGTAGAACTTTTGTGTCGAGAAATTCACAAGAAAAAATAGACAAAAGTCAACAAAGAAGTCCCATTTCTCTGGATCAAGAGTGCGTTCTTCCTACTATTCCGCTTTAGACCATTTACATTTGAAAATTTTATTGACATTCTTGACCCTTTCCTGGAATGACAGTGGTCAGTAATTACTCACTACGTCGATTACTTTCGCTCCAGAAGAAGTGTTTGAGGTAAGAGAAAAGAGGTATAAAACAACAGACTACTATGCCACGACCTTTATCATTCGTGATACTACAGATTCCATGGAAGGAAATCAATGACACTATTCAAACAGTGATGGATTACGAACACCTATTACGAGAACTGTGTCCATTGAATTGGGGTCGACGTGTAGTGTGTGTCTTAGTGACTTGCTTTTTGGGATTTCGTTTACCAGCCGATTCGTTGTGGTTTCTTTACGAACAGTACCTACCATTCCAAAATACATGAAAGTGGTCCCTTTAAATGTACATGAGAGACTCATTCTGCTTAAAGCTTTGCGCTTTCATCTTGATACTTCTCAACCTCTACGGGAAAACAAGATTCGTCAACTTTTAGGCACTGAAGATGTGTACGACGACGTGTGTGTAGCTTGTGACTTACACCCTCACTGGAAAGATGTACGTGACTGAAAAAGTTGGGGTTTTGACGCATGGACAAAAGAAGGGGCACACTATGCCAAAGATTTGTAATCCTAAAAAATTAAAACGTTCAGTGGAAAAAGTAACTTTTAAAGCAGTGTTAGTGACAGTGCCAGAAGAAGAAGTCGTGACCGAGGAAAACCACTCTCTTCAGGACAGGACCGTGACCGACATCCCCGAAAGGCCATTCCGGGATGACTCTTGTGTGACTGTGCCAAGGAGTGTAGAGACTCTCAGAACTTTACACAGTACCCCTACGATTTCACCTCTTGATCATCACAAATGTTGTACAGAGACTTGTTTATATTCCACTATGATCGTTTTGATGTGTCTTTTATTCATGTACTTAACCATTTGGCTTTTATGTATTTTTGTCTTTCGTGTTATTCACATTTAAAGATGACAATAAACGTGTCCTGAAAAAGTATAAAAACTCTTGTCTTGTCTGTCTCCGTGTCAAAACTGACATTTTCCTTGCACTGCTACTATTATGACTACCTCTACTGTCTCTGCTCCCTCTTCCTCCACTTTCAAAGTCATCGACGAACACTTAGATCGTACTAGTTGGGAGGCCTTGTATCTTCGACATCCCTTTAACATGCTCATTGCTGGACCTAGCGGTTCAGGCAAAACTGAATTTGTCAAACGTTTGATCGAACATAAACATCATTTGATCGATCGTCCCCCTCAACGCATCGTGTGTTGTTACAAAGAGTGGCAATCGGCGTACGGCCTTCTGCGAGAAAGTCAAGGCGATTCCATCGTGTTTGTATAAGGCATTCGTAGCGAAGACGACGGGATCGTGTCTGACCCTAGTCAAAGTCATTTGTTATTTTTGACGACATGTTAGGAGAAGACGAAGAAGAAATTAAACTCTGGTTTACGCCCAAAGGGCATCATCGTAATGCCAGTGTCATTTACATCACTCAAAATTTGTTTCAACAAAGTAAAGCCTATCGCACCATCAGTCTCAATGCTCATTACGTGGTCTTGTTTAAAAGCCCTAGAGATAAATCGCAAATGCAAGTGCTAGCCTAACAGTTAGGAACGCCTTGGCTGACTCATGCGTACAACGATGCCACTCAAACCCCACATGCCTATTTACTCGTGGATTTAAAACCCACCACTCCCGATTATTTGCGATTTCGTACCCATCTGTTTCACCACTGGTGCCAAGACGGAGGGCCTGTCGTGTACACGTCCCCGTGGTCGACTTAACCACAATCACAACGGAGTGGATATTCGCCTGAGACTCAATCGCAGCAGTGTCGCTTTCCATTTGATGGCCCATGCCAACGAGTACAAAACCATCATCCAAGAAGCCAGACTTTACGTGCGCCGCGTAGAAGTCTTACCTAAAGCGGGAAACGACATCAGTCAAACAAGTATCCGATACGACGTGTAGAAGTGAAAACATTCACCATTGCTGCTGGACTCCGATCCAAGATCGAAGATCATCTGTTCCAAGGACAGTTACCCAAACGTTTAATCGTTGGCATCGTCAGTAATGCAGCCCTCAACGGAGCCCACGATCAAAATACTTTCCAGTTTAAGCACTACAGAGTGTCCAAGATTGAAGTCAGTCGCGATGGCAAGACTTTGTGTACCAGACCTTTCGAACCTAACTTTGCCCAGAAGAATTGCTTGAGATCGTACCTGTCCCTTTACGAAGCTACTGGACAGCTAGGAACCAACACCAGTCACGGTATTTCGTACGAAGATTATGTAGGATGCTACACTTTGTGGGCTTTTTATTTCATTCCAGACCACGGCAGCGACGAGGGACATTTCCACCCTATAAAATCTGGTCAACTGCGTGTGGAACTTCAGTTTGCAGAAGCTCTCATCGAGACGGTCAACGTCATCTTGTATGCCGAATTCGATAATACCATCGAAATCAAGAGTTTGAGAGAAGTCATTCTAGACTATTAGAAACAATGGAAGACTCCTATCCCTCACTGAACGATAGAGAATCTTTGGACATGGAATGAGAGTATAGCGTGAAAACAGAACCCCAAGACCAAGACAAAGAGGACAAGGTAGTGGTCACGTCCAGATGGTCAGAACAAGAACAACATTTAGTGTCCTGTTTTGCTAAACACCTGGCGAATACAATTACGGAACTGAGTAAGAAATATTGTTATGGTTGTCAAAACGATCATCCCAGTCAAATTCAACATGATAAATGTATGATGATGAGTCAAGAGGAAAAATTGGACGAGTATCTGGACGACGCTTGGGGTCTCATCTCGGAAGAAGCAGTGTTGCATGAGTGGTATAAAGGCTTGCGTGATCATTCCTGTCCACCATTGAGTACTCTAGAGATCTATCGCTTCGAAGCTCTCTTAGCCCAGATTGCGGAAACAAGGCGAAGAAACGGCTACTTGACAGATCGTTTCAAACAAAAAGTCAGAATTCAATTGATGACTTATCATTACCTTTGAAAAAAAACAGCACAACAAAAAAATGGATACCTGGGAACTTTATTACCTTTTGAAGAACAGTTCGTATACTGCTTCTTGGAATCCTGTCGTGTGCGCTAAAGATGAACTACCTCATCGCAAACCTCAAGACCATCCAGCTTATGTCATCAACACGGACGAAAGTCATCTCCCAGGAACTCACTGGGTTGCCATCTACTTCCCTCAAGAGGACTGCGTGTAATATTTTGATTCGTATGGATTACCCCCTTTGGAAGACGATATCATTGACTTTATGAGAAGAAATGCCCAGACAACACTATTCAATAATGTGAAATTACAAGGCACAGATTCCATGTTGTGTGGACAATATTGTGTGTATTTTTTTTCACCCAGTCTTGGATATCCTTTAGAACATTTAGTGACTTATTTTGATCGTCACTCTTCTAGAAACGATGAGAAAGTAGATCGATGGTTTTGTGACCATTATGGCTATCTTTTGTCTTTAGCTAGGAAACGTAGTGTACATCAATGGCCTCCATCAGTGGAAATCTCACATGATTTCACAACGTTGTCAACCTTGTCAAAAATAATTTGTTTGATGTTATTGTTACTTGTTAGTGGTTAGTTGTTGGTTGAATAAAAAATGTTGTGTTTTGAAAAAATGTGTCTGTTGTTTGTTTTCAACAAATTTTATCATTACAAATGCTCTTTGACTTCTCTCTATCCCTCACCATAACATGAGCTATCATAGCGTTCCGACACTAAAACCGAGTAGGGTTTTATGGATTCGCGTCCGTTTGTGTGGATAGTATATAGGCGTATGTTTTATGCATTCTCATTTGGTGAGGATAGTAAATAGGTGTGTGTTTTATGCATTCGCGTTCGTTGGTGTGGATAGTAAATAGGTGTGTGTGTGTATTTTATGCATTCTCATTCGTTGGTGTGGATAGTAAATATGTGTGTGTTTTATGCATTCGCGTTCGTTGGTGTGGATAGTAAATAGGTGTGTGTTTTATGCTTTCTCATTCGTTGGTGTGAATAGTATATAATATGTGAAGTGAGTGTAAGGGGTGTTTTCGTTCACGTCCGTGCTTGACGTATATAACGCGGAACGCTAGTGAGTCTGGCTACTCACGTTGACTAGTCAACACCTATCAAGATGGAAGTATTTAACCAATTAAAAGACAGTTGGTATTGGATGATGGATGGATCATACATACTGGATAGGCTTGAAAAGGAATGGAGGTTCCCAGGCAGCCAAGACTTGGTGACCAGACTGAAAGTAGCCAGTTTTGACTTACAAGGGATGATAGTGGAGGAAGTGAAGAAGTTGAGAGGCTTTATACAATTTAAATATGTTAGAGTGGGAACTTTGAAACAAGTGATTGATATTGTTATAGAAGTCAGATGTTATTTGGAAGACATATTCCATTTAACCGAGTGGCCTTCTGTCAAAAAAGGCTTAGACGGATTAAAGAAAGGAGAAGAGATTATGAAAAAGGTAATGGGAGAAGAGATGAAGAAAATCAAAGAGATATGGACAAAAGAGAGAAAGGAGAAGGAAAACCAAAAAAAGAAAGAGGACTTTGACAGACTGAATAAGAACTGGATGAAAATACAGCAAAAATTTAGAGCTATGGGACATCCAGACTGGATACCAGAAGAAGAAAAGAAAAAGAAGAAGAAAGGAATCATTGGAAAATTAAGAAGCTGGTGGAAGAACTGGAGACAATAGAAGCAAAAAACCAAAGGCCCTTTTCAGGGCCACTCCACTGTCTCGAAAAGATATTTATTCTTTCTTGCCTAAAATTTTTTTTTATTCGATTGTATAATTTATATTTAACTCCCCAAAACATTATTCTCTTACCTAAAAAAATTTTTTAGTCGATTTTATAATTTGTGTATGATAGATTGATGTTCATCAATCTATGCAAAAAAAGCGAATATATAAAATATGCTATACTATACTATTTAATGACACGAACGCGAATGATTCAAACTTTATATAGAAATGACACAGGTAGCATGACGTCACGGTACTTGCTATACACAAACACGAACGCGAATGATTCGTGATTGTATATAGAAATGACACAGGTGGCATGACGTCACGGTACTTGCTATACACAAACACGAACGCGAATGATTCGTGATTGTATATAGAAATGACACAGGTGGCATGACGTCACGGTACTTGCTATACACAAACACGGACGCGAATGATTCGTGTTTGTATATAGAAATGACACAGGTGGCATGACGTCACGGTACTTGCTACATTGTTGCAAGTGTCTAGAAGTTAAGGAATTAAATTGATGTAGAACACGAATGGTTCGTGATTCTATGTATTTAAGTAATTTGGTATAAGCCATCAGCCTACGAAACAGTGGCTGATATTTTATAGTTGCTGTTTTTAGTACTGTTGATTGGCTGATGGCTTGTGTATAGAGAGTTATAATATCCACAAACATGAACGCGAATGATTCGTGTTTGTATATAGAAATGACACAGGTGGCATGACGTCACGGTCCTTGCTACATTGTTGCAACTGTCCAGTACCGTGACGTCACCCTACCTGTTCCATTCCTCTTGTCGCTATACAAAATTCCCATTGAGGCTATACTATCCCAGGGTGTGCTAGTCGCTATACAAAATTCCCATTGACGCTATACAGTCCCAGGGTGTGCTTTTGAGGCTATAAATCGTGTCCGTAAACGTGCCCAGGTCTGTAATGCTAATTCCCATTGACGCTATATCGTCCCAGGGTGTGCTTTTGACGCTATAAATCTTGACGCTATACAGTCCACCCATGTTAAAATTCCCATGTTAAATTCCCATTGTCGCCAGGGTACAACCCCCCTAGTTTAACATAGAAGTCCCATTGACGCTATTCTATCCCACTACACTACTTATGTCTCTCACACAACAAAATCGCACTGTACACGACAAAAATCTTCTTTTGTTGATGACATCATGTCCCCCTTTCACTTCCTGTGCATTGCATGACTAGTTGGGGTGGGGGGTGGGGGAGGGAAGATGCATACTTAAAAGGACATTAGCAATAGTTTGCTTCAAATATATTCCCAGCGTTTGTCATCGATATATGTATGATCTTGCATTGTCTTATGTGCATTGACGTTTGTCATCGATGCATGTAAGACCATGCAATGTCTTGTGTGCATTCACATTTGTCACTGATGCATATATGGTCACACAACGTCTTGTGTGCATTCACGCTTGTCACTGATGCATGTATGACCATGCAATGTATTGTGTGCATTCACGTTTGTCTCTGATGTATGTATGACTATAAAATGTCTTATGTGCATTCACGGTTGTCACTGATGCATGTATGACCATGCAATGTCTTCTGTGCATTCTCGTTTGTCACCGATGCATGTATGGCCATGCAATGTCTTATGTGAATTCACGTTTATCACTGATGTATGACCATGCAATGTCTTGTGTGCTTTAACGTTTGTCGCTGATGCATGTATAACCATGCAATGTCTCGTGTGCATTCACATCTTAAAAATGTTTCCAAGGTGTGATTTTTCAGAAAGATAGAGAGAAAAAGAAAAACAGAAATAGTTTTATATGAAGATTTATTTCAAAATGTAAGCGATATGTCTCTTCCTTTGATCTAGCAATAATCGCATTTGGAAAAGATGACGTGACTGCATTAAGTTCTATCCGGGTATCTCCCAGAAGAACAAGTCATTCTACAACCACCATAACAACGTTGCTAATCTATGCAATATCTTGTCTTTCCGACTGGAACAAAAATGAAAACAGCTGAACCATAATTCGTGCATCATTTCTTTCCAAAATGACTTTCCTTGAATTAGGCTGTGCCGTAATTTATAGGTTAATATTACAAAATGAATGAGACAGCACTGACCTGCATATGGCCACTGTTTCCCGTTTTATCTACAAGATCTTATTAGTTGAATATTTATGATGAAAGATTTCGATTTACCATCTCCACTTTCAAAGCAACATGGACATTATCTACGAATTTCAGTTTTAATTGCGAGTTAATCAGAGTAGCGGATCCCGTTGTCTGCTGTTTTGGATCAAAGGCATGCAGTTGTTCATATATTGCTGGTTACACTTGGAATAACAGTTGGCAAGTCTCGCGTTATTTCCGCATTTTTTGTTTTCTCACGTACAGTTTCATGGGTATGCTTCGATCTCCAAGATGGATTTACTTGTTTTAGATCGTTAAGGAAACATGGGCTGCATTTCATGTTTGGAATCGTCATTTCCATTTTTCCAGAAATCAGAATCAGGACTGTCTATAAAAACAAATTATTCACAGTGATTTAAAAATCAGGGTTAGTGTCGCTATCTTTGATTCACTATTCAGGATTCACGTGATTCGGTATCATAGTTTTGATTGGCGAAAATAAAACGATAAATCAGAATCAGGATGCTAAATAGTGATTCGGATTTTAATTGAGAAAAACCACGTGGTCTGTCCGTCAGTTGTAGCGTTAGCAGTAAAATAGACAGACCCATTTTCACATCAGGCAAAGTCCCTGGTGTAACTGATTTCCATCATAACAATCATTTTCACAAGAGATATCCAAGCATCCTTGGTTTCAGTTGTGTGTGTGTGTGTATATATATATATATATATATATATATATATATATATATATATATATATATATATATATATATATATGAGGATCCATGAATTATTATTATTAGTAGTAGTAGTAGTAAAAACTTACCAGGCCATGGCAATACAAAGAGAACTGCAATCAGCAGCATAATGCTTTGTCTTATTCTGTTAGATGAGGATTAAAGCAGATGTTATAGTTTACATATTACGTCATATTAACCATCTAGACCCAAATTAACGACACGCATTTGTGATGACGCTCAAGCAGACTTTACGAAAGGTCTCACGACGAAGCCTGAGATGCACAGTGTGAAAGACATTTGACAAGCTTTTTACATTGCAAAGCTGAAAAATAAGAGTTGTTTTGTGAATTCCAGCATATCTCAATATTGGTTCAGAATGTTATCTGTTGTATGAGTATGGAAGATGATCATTATGACATATACGGTGTCTGTCATTCGATGCCGTGATTATTATCAACCGAATGACTCGTACGTGTACACGGTGCATCTTTCGTACTTGATAAGATTATGCAATATCTACCTTATTTTTGATCTAGAGTTATCTTTGATTAACTTGATGACATTGTCTCAAACTAAACTGTTTTCAAGTGAAATGTACATTTCTAACATATAACATCTCTATTCCTCATGAATCCAAGAGACACATTTATTTTCATTGTAGCAAACTTGTAGAAGATTTTTGTTTCCATTAAGAATTGATAAGACCGTCTCCTCCAAGTTAAAAATGAAACACAGACCAATTTTGCAGGCATGCCGTCAAAGTTTTTTTCTTGTATACCCGATTGATATTGTGTGTAAATTATCACTGTCATTGGGAACGTTAGCATAAGAAGATTCGAACTAATTTAATAAGTTTAACTGTACACATGTCCAATCTCTTCAAAATAATTATAGCATACGACTTTTCAGACCTTTATTTACTTTCCAAATGGAGGGAGGTATTAAAATGTAAGTTTCAGAAAATGGGGGTTGGGGTATGGCGATGTAATGTTTAAAAAATGGGGGTTGGGGTATGGCGATGTAATGTTTAAAAAATGGGGGTTGGGGTATGGCGATGTAATGATGTGGTAGAGAGTGGTGTTTAGCGTGCTCAAAAAATATGCGAGGTCAATTTTTTCATGCGACTGTGCTGAAAGAGATTGGGGTGGGTGTGGTTTTAACTTTCTTTATTACCCCAACCAAACCCACTCCAGCAACTAAATATTTACTTGTGATCAATGCGATTTTGATTCGATAACACAACCTAGAGTGCATAACGGACTTGTTTGGGATTGCTTTGGTATTTTACAATACAGTAACGTATGATGGTATTGCCAAGGCAATTGGAGTAAAGTGCTATGCCCAAAGACACCAGAGTAGCTGAACAAAACTGATCTACTGGTAGGATTTGGACCCGAACCCTTCTGGTCTGCTGTCCAGCGGCTAACCAATGAGCAGTCTTACAGTACTAAACGGACGCCCATATTCGACCGCTATAAACAAGGTGATGTGGGGATTTTCCTCCTAAAGCTTGATTGATTGAATGTGTTTTTGACATAATTTTTTTAACCACACGGCAGTAAGTCATTTTATCGCTTTAGATCCTTGGTATCTAGCTCGCTAGCGTGCTCCCAAAGTAGTAATAGGGGATACCGTAGCCTCAATGGTAATTAGCATTACAGACCCCCCCCCCCCCGGGACCGTATAGCCTCAAGAAATAAAAGCACACCCTGGGACTGTATAGCCTCAATGGAAATTGTGTAGAGTGACTTACACACCTTGGGACTGTATAGCGTCAATGTAAATTTTGTAAAGTGTCTAGTACACCCTGGGTCTGTATAGCGATAAGAGGAATGGAACAGGTGGCATGACGTCACACTGGTAACAATGTAGCAAAAAGAGAAGTACTGTGACGTCAGGCTACCTGAGGGAGGGCTATAGACAAACACGAATCAAGAGCGTTCGTGTTTTTAGTAGAGGAAGGGTTTTATATATTCGTTTAGGTTGGAGACAAAATGAAAATTAAGATCTTTTCGAGGCATTGGAAGTGGCCCTGAAAAGGGCCTTTGGGTTCTTCTTCTTCTTTTATCTTCTCCAGTTCTTCCATCAGTTCCTGACTTTTTGAATAATTCCTTTCTTCTTTTCTTTCTCTGGCATCCAGTCAGGATGACCCATAGCTCTAAATTTCTCTTGTACTTTTATCCAATTGTTGTTTAATTTCTCAAAGTCTTCTTTCTTCTTTCTGTTTTCCTTCTCCTTTTTCTCTTTTGTCCAGTTCTCTTCTTTTCTCCAGGTTTCTTTGATTTTCTTCACCTCTTCCTCCAGTACTTTTCTCATCAGGTCTTCAGCTTTTTTTAAAGAGTCTAAGCCCAAGTTTTTGACAAAAGACCACTCGGTGAAATTGAATATGTCTTGTAGAAAGGAGCTCACTTGTATGACATGATCAAGAGCCTGTTTCAAGGAGCCTACTCTCACATATTTAGGTTGAATGAAACCTCTAATCTTCTCCACTTGCTCCTCTGTCATACCTGCTACTAGATCCTTGGCTAGTTTTATGCTGGTGACTTGAGTAGTTACAAAGTCTTTCGTAACTTGATAGCTACATTCCTTTTCAATCCTTTCAACCACGTAGACTCCATCCATTATCCAATAATAAATGTCTTTTAATCTGTTGAACAAGTCCATCTTGCTGCTATTTTTTTTTATTCTGTGTAGAATGGAGCGAAAGACGAGCGCTCTGCTCTATATCCGTGGAGCACGGACGTGAACGAAAACATCCCTTACACTCACTTCACATACAATTTACTATCCTCAAAAACGAACGAGCAAGCATAAAACACATATGATATACTATCCACACCAACGAACGAGTAATCATAAACACACAAATATACTATCCTCACCAACGAACGAGCAAGCATAAAACACACAATATACTATCCTCACCAATGAACGAGCAAGCATAAAACACACACAATATACTATCCTCACCAACGAACGAGCATGCATAAAACACATATGATATACTATCCACACCAACGAACGAGTAAGCATAAAACACACATTATACTATCACACCAACGAAGGAAGAGAAGAAAAACACACACCCATATACTATCCACACCAACGAACGAGCAAGCATAAAACACACATTATACTATCACACCAACGAAGGAAGAGAAGAAAAACACACACCCATATACTATCCACACCAACGAACGTGCATGCACACACACACACACACACACACACACACACACACACACACATCAGTAAAGAGTGAGTGTTTATAGTCACACTACACTACATTCACACGAATTGGCAAATTGAATAGGTTCTCTTTTCTAGAGATCTGGTTAGCCCTGAAAAGGGCTGTTTTTTAGAACTGCAAATGCACCTGGTTAATGATGACATCTCCCAGGGCGGGCACCACACACGCATCGCCGGCTCCAGTCCTGCTCCCAATTGATGCGTGTGGTTGGGAGCGCAGAGGGAGGTTGATTGGCTTCACTATCCCACTCCTCAGTTTGAGGGATAGTGAACACTTGTTCCCTTCTTCTTCTATTCCACACCCTGGGATGCTGACGCCGAGGCTCCCACTCTTGCCTCTGTCTTTCCAATTCCTTCTCCTCCTCCCAGGTTTCTCTCTGGGGGACAGCGGCTCTTGGTACTGGTGGTACTGGCGGCAGAGGTTGTGGCTGTCTTTGTTGTGGTGCTGCTACTGCCTGTGGAGGCGTCCTCACCTCAGGCTTGACCTCACACACAAGTCTTAGCATGAGGTGAGGTAGGATCCCTCTCATCTCCTCTTCTTTCTTTTTCTTCTCCTCCTCTTCAAGCCTGGCTTCTTCGGCTAAAGCCTCCATAGCCAGCTCATCTAGCAACCGCCTGGCATATTCCAGGTGCATCTGGAGTTCTAGTAGTTTTGTTATTCTGCTCATTTTGTTGCAGCTGCTACGTCAAAGTGGGTAGCCAGACTGACGTTCGCACCGATTTATATACTTGAAGCACGGACGTGAAGGTAAACATTCCCTAGCACCCAAATTTACCATCACATGTAACGCGCGGACTTAAAAGAAGCACTCACGTTGACTTTTTTACTTTTTACTTACAAACACAGACAGACACGATTGGACAAGACAGAGAAACGAAGTGCTTATAGGCACACTTCTATTTTTTTTTTAAACATACAAACACACAAATATTTTGTTTTACTGACAAAAGAAACGAAGTGCTTATAGACACACTTCTATTTTCTAATTACAAATTTTGGCAAATTGAATGAGTATGTCTTTTCGAGAGTATTGGGTAGCCCTGAAAAGGGCTGGGTTTTTTTTGTTCACGGAAGTAATGGCAATCTTTTTTTACTGTCTAAGATTGCGTCCCCGTCTGGCAGTAGGCTTTCCTATTGGATACGGTCTGCTTCTGCGAAAAGTGAAAGAGAATTCTTTGGTGTCAACTCGACAGTCCACAAAACCTCTGTCTGGTTCTTGCTGCTGCTGCTGCTGCTGCTGCTGCTGTTGTTCTTCTCTCTGCTTCTTCTGAAGTCTGTGTTTCTCAGTCCATTCTTCTTGTTCTTTTTTAATTTCCTCTCTAAACATCTCTTCTATCAGACCTTGGACTGTGGAGAGCATCCTAACATTCTCTATTTCTTCAGGCTTCGGTATCAGGTTTAGCCTGACACGATGCAAATTGACGTAAGCTTCGTTCAGCTGGGCTAGTCTGGAAGGCATCTTCATAGGTTGACGAGTCAACAGTGAATGGTCAGACTGGAGACCCACCCGCTTTATATGGTTCAAACGCGGACGCGATAGAAAACATCCCTACTCGGTTTTAGTGTCGGAACGCTATGATAGCGAATGTCATGATGAGGGATAGAAAGAAGTCAAAGAGCATATATTCACAGTGTTTTTTTGAAAACAAACGACAGACACATTTTTTTCAAAACACAACATTTTTTATTCAAGTAACAAGTAACAAGTCATAAGTCACAAGTAACAAGTAACATCAAACAAATTATTTTTGACAAGGTTGACAACGTTGTGAAATCATGTGAGATTTCCATTGATGGAAGTCATGAGGCCATTGATGTACACTACGTTTCCTAGCTAAAGACAAAAGATAACTATAATGGTCACAAAACCATCGATCTATTTTCTCATCGTTTCTAGAAGAGTGACGATCAAAATAAGTCACTAAATGTTCTAAAGGATATCCAAGACTGCGTTGATGAAGAAAATATACACAATATTGTCCACACACCATGGAATCTGTACCTTGTAATTTCACATTATTGTATCGTGTCGTCTGGGCATTTCTTCTCATAAAGTCAATGATATCGTCTTCCAAAGGGGGTAATCCATACGAATCAAAATATTCCACACAATTCTCTTGAGGGAAGTAGACGGCAACCCAGTGAGTGCCTGGAAGATGACTTTCGTCCGTGTTGATGACATAAGCTTGATGGTCTTTAGGTTTGCGATGAGGTAGTTCATCTTTAGCGCACACGACAGGATTCCAAGAAGCAGTATACGAACTATTGTTCAAAAGGTAATAAAGTTCCCAGGTATCCATTTTCTGTTGTGTTGTTTTTGTTTTTTTCACAGGTAATGATAAGTCATCAATTCAATTCTGACTTTTTGTTTGAAACGATCTGTCAAGTATCCGTTTCTTTGCCTTATCTCCGCACTCTTGGCTAAGAGAGCTTCGATGCGATAGATCTCTAGAGTAGTCAATGGAAGACAGGAATGATCACGCAAGCCTTTATACCACTCATGCAACACGGTTTCTTCTGAGATGAGAGTCCAAGCGTAGTCCAGATACTCGTCCAATTTTTCTTCTTGACTCATCATCATACATTTATCGTGTTGAATTTGACCGGGATGATCGTTTTGACATCCATAACAATATTTCTTGGACAATTCCGTAATTGTATTCGCTAGGTGTTTAGCAAAACAGGACACTAAATGTTGTTCTTGTTCTGGCCATCTGGACTTGACGACTACCTCGTCCTCTTTGACTTGGTCTTGGGGTTCTGTTTTCACGCTATCCTCCCATTCCATGTCCAAAGATTCTCCATTGTTTAAAGAGGGATAGGAGTCTTCCATTGTGTCTAATAGTCTAGAATGACTTCTCTCAAACTGTTGATTTCTATGGTATTATCGAATTCAGCATACCGGATGACGTTGACCGTCTCAGTGAGAGCTTCTGCAAACTGAAGTTCCACACGCAGTTGACCGGATTTTATAGGGTGGAAATGTCCCTCGTCGCTGCCTTGGTCTGGAGTGAAATCAAAGGCCCACAAAGTGTAACCTCCGACATAATCTTCGTACGAAATACCGTGACTGGCGTTGGTTCCTAGTTGCCCCGTAGCTTCGTACAGGGACAAGTACGATCTCAAGTAATTCTTCTGGGCAAAGTTAGGTTCGAAGGGTCTGGTACACAAAGTCTTGCCATCGCGACTGACTTCAATTTTGGACACTCTGTAGTGCTTAAACTGGAAAGGATTTTGATCGTGGGCTCCGTTGAAGGCTGCATTACTGACGATACCAACGATTAAACGTTTGGGTAACTGTCCTTGGAACAGATGATCTTCGATCTTGGATCGGAGTCCAGCAGCAATGGTGAATGTTTTCACTTCTACACGTCGTATCGGATATTTGGCGGTCGATCTGCTCAATGTTTGACTGATGTCGTTTCCCGCTTTAGGTAACACTTCTACACGTCGCACGTAAAGTCTGGCTTCTTGGATGATGGTTTTGTACTCGTTGGCATGAGCCATCAAATGGAAAGCGACATTACTGCGATTGAGTCTCAGGCGAATATCCACTCCGTTCAGCAAATACTTCTCTTGCAACCACATGTCCAAATGCAAACGATCCATCAGTTCTAAACTACGACCTTGCAGGATTTTCCTTCGACGATCGTTAAAACCCACATTGTGAGGATCGTCATCGGCTGTCAGGGCTCTGTCGTTAAACGTGTTCTCACCTGCGGTGTCAGGTTTCCATACCACGCAAGCATCCAGATGAGTGTTCTTGGCCTCTTTTCCGTACGTCAAAAGATTTTCTAGGTACGCTCAGTAAGGGTAAGTATCCGTGCTACTGCTGATCAGTTTGTTATTCAAGTACAAATCCACTTCGCTGAACAAGGAATGCATGAAATTGTTGACGGGAGCTACTCTGGCATCGCCTCCCGGATTGGTGTTGTCCGTTTTGATCACTTTCAGCTTTAGATACAAGTAACTATTATTCAGATCGATGTAATCTTCGGGCTGTCCTTTGATTTCAAACTCGATGGGAGCGGAATCCACCAAAGAGGAGACGGGATGAAATTCGACCCATTGGGATTCTTGCATCGTCATCATGGTGGGTGGCATGGCAAACAGATCCAGTTCCGACTTGGAACAAGCACAAGACTCTCGGTGCATCATTTTCCTTTTTTAATAATCAAAAACGTCTAACTCTCGGACGTTTTCTTTTCTTTGTCTTTCTAGCTCTAGGGGCGTGAAGTCCTCTGAAGGGGTATTTTCGTCGTCTTTTTCTGCCTTGTCCTTGCTGTGGCGTCAGGGAAGCAGGAATGCCTAACTCAGCATTGCCCAGGGCATTTATAGGAGTTTCTCGCCGACCCAAAAGGTCTTTGCCAGTTTGAAGCAAAACATTTTTGCCTGCTCTCAAGAAAGCTTCTTTGGGGTTTTGTTTGTCAATGATGACATTTTGGAGAAATTCTTTACCTTGCGTCAACGCGGCATCTTTTAAGGCGTGCAATCCTCGTGTCACCATCGGTTTCAAAATGGGAACCACTCTACGAAAGGCCGATTTGAGCATATCACCTAAACCATGTCCTCGCTGTCGAGCAACTCCTTGGTACACAGGATACATGACTGACAAAAAGTTAGAGTAATCGTTTTCGAAAATGGAGTTTCACTGTGACTTTCCCTTTGGTGAATGGAATATTTTGTCCCAGATCTCCTTTTATAGTAATGTTGACAGTGTCGAAATACGGCTTACTGACGGACAAATAGTGAGGATTTACAAATTCGCGATGAACGTGATAGGTGTTTCCACCTTCCTCGTCAGCCCTCGTGGCAGAATCCACTTTGAAAGGAATGACACGCAGTAACGGTACGGAGGTGTGTCCCACTACGTTGTACTCCACCACATCGGAGTACACTAAAATCAAATTCAGTCCTTCGTTCATTTCTATAGGGAATCGAAAATATTTCGCAAAATCCACGTTACTAGTCACAGCTGGTATTTCGTTTGCAATCTTGATTAACTTAGGGTCTCCACCCAAAATGTCATACAATTCAGGACAAAATGTAATGGCCAATACTTTGTCCTCAGAAAATTTCATCAGTAGGCGACGAGATATTTTGTGGTACTAGATTGTGACACTTTTTTGGGCTCTCTCCAAGGCTTTACTAAACATGAAATTGAACCTCTCAGCTATGGTGTTCACCAAATGTTGACCACTAAAATAATAACCTGCAGGAATTTTCAACAGATAAGTGGTTCGTTTAGTTATGGGGTTTGGCGTTTTGATAAAGTCAGCTACACCACCAGTACTAGCGCGTTCATCCATGACTTGTTGCACTTGTTCGTCCCAAACTTCTATTGTCAAAGTGTTTTGATTTTCGATGATGTTTTTCATTTGTGTAGGGTGTATCATTTCCACCAAAGTCACTTCCCAATGGGCTTTGTGATCTAATCGGATGGCCTGAGGTAATTTGGCCGAGAAACAGCACAAAGTGTTATTGGGAAACACCTCCATGGAACTGTCGCTGGGTAACGTTAAGTAAAATTGGTTGTTCATAATTCCACAGTTCTAGTGTCCGAGGAGTCACTGGAAGTTAGAGGAGTGTCTAAAAGAGGATGGTTAGGGTTACTGTTGGAACTGACGTTGGACACAAGACTCCCGTTGTTGTTGTTTCCGTTAGAGGAATATTTCAGAGACGGATTGGGAAGAAGGTAACCAATGCAACTGCGGAGTAAAATGGTCCACAATTGTTTATCTCCTTGTTGCAAACTCAAATTGGCAATGGCAGCACCGATGACACAATACACCACAAAGATTTGGCAGAAAAAGACGATTTGAGTTTTAGGTACACGTTCTCCACACCACACCCACAAGGGTTGTTTTTGTAGATCTTGCAGAGAAGAACTGGGGGAAGGAGTGGTCACTGCAGTAGCTGAGACTGTGTTGAAGGGCATGATGGTCACTTCTTTTTATAGTCGATGAGTTGCGAAGCGTCGATCCAAGAGTCAAAACTGGGAGGATATCCTTTCCAACGTACTTTGACTTCTTTGGCACGTTTCTTTCCTACTTTACGAGTTCTTCGATCGAGAATGCTTTCGATCTCGTACACGTCGTCTTCTTTTTTGGTCACACGTTGTAACTCGGGTAAGTAAAACGTTCCTTTTAACACTTCCCCGTTCATGTCTTCTAATTTATAGACGGGAGGATAACGACCACGCACACGTTCAGTGACACGAAACAATTCAGTGGTCCAATTGGGTAAGTAACCTTTGTCGAAAGTGCGTTTGGTTTTGCCAATGCGCACCCAATCTCCGGATGCCAACACTCCACCTTTCTTGGGGACAGGCACTGTCGTGGACGGTCCAAACAGGCGCTCGAAGACGGTCACTTCGTTCTCGGGAGTCACTTCTTGGGGGGCATGTCCAATGCTCCGATGGTAAGATTGGTTGTACGATTGAACGAGGTGTGGCAAGACGTCAATGTACTTGAGAGTGTGTTGATGCGTAAAATATTTCCACATGCGTTCTTTCAAGGTGCGTTGAAAACGTTCCACGATGCTGGCTTTGGTTTCGGGATTCTCCGTGGTGAAAAAATGAATGTCACGTTTCTTCAATTCTTTTTGGAAAGCTTGGTTTAGAAATTCGGTGCCTTTGTCAGTTTGCCATCGAAGAGGGTGACGACCACTTTGTTTCAACACCAGTTTGAGGGCTCGCACTAACTCACTGCTCGATTTGGAAGTCAATGGTACGACCCAAGCAAATTTGGAAAAGACGTCGATGACACAAAACAAATATTTGTAGCCACGATTGTAGGTGGCTAAATGAGAGATATCGGCTAAATCGGCTTGCCATTGGTGATCGATACCCTCCACTTGGGTGCGACTTCTGGAAAATTTTCGTCGAATGGGTTTGTGTAAGGTGTACGTGGCTTGTTCTTGTAACCAGTGTTGCACCTGAGGTAAACGGATACTTTTCAGTCGAGGTTTGGCAGCACGATACAATTTCTGAACTCCTCCGTAACCAGCAGGATGAGAAGGATCGTAGTAAATGCTGGTTAACACCTTCTCCATGTTTTAATAAGTGATCCAATTTTCACGAATGCTAGTCTGAATGGAAGGAGGGGGTGGTTTGGAAACGGTCTTACGTGTCCGATGTGCCACGGGCGTAGAAGTGGAAAGTAGTGGTGGTAATGGAATGGCTTTGGTCTTCTTTTCTTTTTTCACTTCTGGTTTCCCTTCTTTCTTTTTCACCTCTGTCGAAGGTGGAGTAGACATCATCTTTTTAACCCAAGCTTTAAGTTCTTCTCGTTGCGGTGTAGGGAAGGGGTCAACAAGGACGCTGCAATCTTACTAGGAATGGGAGCTGCTGACGGTGTTTGAAAAACTTCTCGTGCCTCTTCTTCCTCAGGCCTTCGTGGGGTTGTGTCTGTCTTGACCGCTGGTGGTGGTGGCGGTGATGGACTTTTCATCAAGGCCTTAAAATCTTTCAGAGTGGGTGGAGCAGTTTCGTCTAAAGCTTTCTGGTGAAAGAGTTTCAGTCGTTGCAACAACTGACCGTACCGTTGCGATTTTTCCGTTTCTGACAAATCGCTGCGATCCATCAACGATTGCAATTCGTGTTGTAACTGGGACATCTCGGTCAAATGAGGATTTGGAGGTAAATGTGGGTTTCGTTGTTCTTGCCAACGATGGTATTCCATCCATCGTTTGTAAGGTACTAAAGCTAGTTTTCGTCCTTCCATCAGATTTCAAGGATCACGTCTGAGATCTTTTGACTCCAGTGTCCTTCTTTTATCTTCTTGGTCTTTTATCTTGGAATTAGGGCTGGTATAATATGTCCCATGGCACTCAGTATAGGTTTCGCTACATCGGTAATAAGTCCTAACAGGGGTAAAAATCCTCCGCGTTGCACCAACATCTTTTTCTTTTGACGAATGGGTATTTTCTTTTGGACCATTTGGCGAAGAATGTGTCGATGTTTGGCTAAGCAATTTTTCTGATGTTTAGTCAAAGGTATTGTGCCCTTCAAGACGTTCAGACAACATTCGCTCACCGTATCGATGACATCTTTGGAGGCAGTTTGAATGAGTTTTTTTCGCATGGGTGAAGGAACTTTGGACAGGACAGACAACATGTCCCAATGTTTGACCAAACGAGGAGGCAGTCCTTTCCTTTTCTTTCCTTTGGGGGTAGAAGAGGAATGCCTTTTGCGGGGTGACATCTTTGTTTGTTGATTCCGGGACACACACCAAAAATACACTAACGTCGATGACTTGTCACACAGCCTTTTATCCTTTTTGGGGGACTATCGCTTCGTCGTAAAGGTGACGATGTGTTTTCCAAAATCGCCGAAGAATCCTCCTCTATGACGGCTCCTCTTTTTCTTTGGACGAGTGTGTCTTTTCTGGGGGTAACGTCGATGTTTGGCTAAGCGTTTTTTCGCATGACGAGACTGTCTTTTTCTTTTCCCTTTCTGGAGAGGAGAACGACGATGAGGGAACATCTTTTGGTCCACAACATACACTAAAGTCCATGGTTTCACATGCGTCTTTTTATCTTATTTTTTTTGGAGCCTGTCCTTTACCCTTGTGACAAACTTATCGGCTATCTTATCGAATTCAAGGAAAGGGCCAAAGAAACCTCCCTTTTGGTGACTTCTCCTTTTCTTTGGACGAGTGTGTCTTTTCAGAGAGTGTCGCCGATGTTTGACTAAGCGCTTCTTAGGATGACGTGACTGTCTTTTTTGTTTTCCTTTTCCTTTTTGGACCGAAGAAGAAGAACGACGATGGTAACGGTGTACACTTCTTGGAGGGAACATCTTTGGACGTGCAGCAGCACAAAAACACTGATCCGTATGGTTTGCCTCGGGTCTTATTTTATACTGGAATGCGTCGCCACTGATTGTCTTTACGTCGTATCAACTTGATGACAGGCAACACACGTCGTGGAGGAGTTCGCAACGGACTAAATCGGGACAGTTCTTGCTTGGACAAATCCAGTAACCTCTGTAACACACCCGTTCTCTCTTGGACTTTGACTTTGGGGGCAGGTACTTTGTGAGCCGCGGCTACTGCCGCTAAAGAGGAAGAGGGTGACACTGCTGGAGGAGAAGTTGTTGGAGACACTCTCTTGCGAGTAGAAGCTGCTTTCTGTGGGCTTTTCTTTTTCTTTTTCTGAGGCTGTGACCTGGTCTTGACACCCTTGCTCTTTTTCTTTTTCTTCTGGGTACGTTTGGGTGTGGCTTTTTCTTGGGGACAACTTTGAAAGCATTAGGATCCCATTTTAAGAGGGAACGAATGATGACATCTCCTAAAGAACCACTTCCTCCAGGTTTCAAAATGATTTGCTTTTTGGTTTGAGTGTCGATGCGAGGATCGGCTAGTTGCGTCAAGGCAACTTTGTTTCTCTCAAAAAAACGTTTGGATTGATGTGGAATCTGAATGATGCCTTGCAGTAATTGACGTGCTGTGACCGTAAACCATCCTAAGACCTCTTTGAGACTAGCTTCTAAGACACGAGCACGTATTTGTGGATTTTTTTCGCGACTGATGCCGTACAAGGCACGAATCAATTTAATGGGAAGATGAGACTGGA
>JAECUM010024993.1:0-14549 GCA_016617855.1 Megalonaias nervosa | reverse complement strand
CCCTCCTCCATCCCCTCACATGATGATTTCTTGTAAATTTATATTAGCTATTACGTTAAAACGAAGAAGAAATTTTATCAGAATATAGTGAGAATAAAATCTAATTTCATAGGTTATCAATTCGTCTACTGACAGTCCAAAAGTAAAGAATTAATTAACTTTTGAGCTTGAAACGTGTAAAAAAAGGTAACATAAAAGGATATTATTATGCTGACTACGAAATGTCCATAGCAGTCGCGTATATTGACAAATTTAGGGAGAAATAATAATAATCTATCTGGTAGCTGTGATATTGCTTTCTGTATGAAATTATCATTTTTAAACTCAGATTTTATTTGCACCTCATACAATCCTGATTTATAGTCAAAGCACGATCACACTGAGCATATGCATGTAAACAATATGAGTCACTATGACCTGCTTTTCAGTTATGGCTCTAGCAAAGCACCTACATAATATGGCATGCGTTTCTACTAGACAAATTTCAAGGAAAATGGCCTAGTTTTGCAAAGTTAAGATCGCATTTGTGCCATTGCTTTTTTTTTTGTTTTTATGCGGCATTTAAACGCGTAAATAAGGCTGTACTAATTACAATAGGTATATGAACTCTCGATTCATCAGATATAATGGTTCTACGAGTAAGCTAATATAATACGCGTATAAACTCTCCATTGATCACATATATGGGTTACAGGAGTACCCTAAAATGACTTGCGAATGAACACTCCGTTCATCACATATAACGGTTAGACAACAATTAAATCCTTTTTATATGAAGTTTATCAGACTTAGCGATTATTTTTTCCTAATACAATGATTCTCTTAGTGGTTTTCTATCCTAGCCCATTACTGTGAATAGGTTATTCTGAGCAACAAAATACTCCTTTAAGTGTCGTCTCCAGCCTAGCTGTTTTATGTTAAACTTGGGGAGTCTCTATCTTTGCTAATAATACCGTTATAATCATATCAAAGTCAGACAAATATAGAAGATGCTGCAAAAAGGAAAGACAAGGAAAGTTTTTAGCTTAGAGGAGGGATTTTGTTGCTCAGAACACATTATTCATATTAACAGACTTTATCAGTGAAAGACTTTGACAGAGAAAATGGTTGAAAGTTATTTCGAATAGCTTAATATGCATGGTGACTAGACTGTAATTGTCAAATAGCCGTATTTATTCGTTTAAAAGGCACATCTGATGGCAATCCTCAATGACAAAGATCTGATATAGCATGAACGTTTTATTAAATGTTTACTTTGTAATTTAGCGAAATAAGTCATATCTTGAAGTTGACAGAGTTTGATGCTTTAACTCTTATCTGTTACTTATTCTATGGTCATAGATTGATAACAATCAATCGACGCAATGCAATTTGAGAGTACCGAGTTGGGTTCTTTCAATCACGCCCTATATCTTAATTGGAAAGAAACTGCTGTCAATTGTATTGTATGTGGGGTGGTCAATTTCTTTTAATACTCATTTACTGAAAAGCCTGAACTGAAAAATCTAACAAACAATGCTTTTTGTGGAAACAATAGAATATGACAGTTTCCACGATTAAAATATCCAGAAAGTAGCATTTGACTGTAACTTTCAAACATCTCTTGTTTGGACAGTATAACGTAGGAAATAAATTAGCAATGATTGCTTTCTGATATTTATTACCGGTGGTGAAATAAAGCGACGAGGAATTGCCTGTTCGATAGTCGCAAAGGAGCCACACATCGATGACTGATGATTATTTTCGAAAAGTTGGCCCCTATTATCCGAGTGGTCTAGAGTGCTCACCGTTACAGATCACAGCCATCTCACCTCTGTCTATGTGGGTTCGAATCTCGGCCTCGGTCATTGTAGGTATTTGACAAAGCTTGCCAGTAGCTTCTTATGGGTCAGTGGTTCTTTCCGCGCTTTTTCGGGTTCTTCTTGCACTATTTATACTGGCAGCCATGTATAGCCTCTCTTGTGGTGAGAAATAGCGTTAAACCCTATAACAACAACAACAGCAACAATTTCGAGAAATATTTAAACAACCAGTTAAGCTAAAAGTAACTTTTCTTGATGCCAATGACATTTGTATTTTATTTATTCTCCGTTCTTATTCTTGTGTAGTTCAGTTGCAAAGATTTTGCAGGATACACATACCCAACACTTATTCATTGCTTTTACATTGACTTTGAGTTTGACGTGAAAATGGATTGGTGTGCTGAAGTAATACCTTTGAAATTGTTATATACACCGAACATCGAATGTGTATCTTGGGATTCAAATGCATGGTCACCTTGATATATATATTTATGTATGTCTGCAACAGATTTAAATATCTCCAAAACAAGAAATATGAGGGGTAGCAAAAAGCATGCTTATTGTTTGTAATAAGACTGACATTTTATCATGAGCGCGGCCCATGCTGTTTGTTTGAACGACCTTGTCATAATAGCTCTTTACCACCGAATGTTAACAATACAAAAGAGCGATTATGAAGGTGCTGATGGAACCTAAGGGCTATAAATTGTACAAAGAAATAAGCTGAATATCTTAATTAAAATTTCACAAGAGTTTTCCATAAATTCCCTAGCTACGTTTCATTTGTACGATTGATTTACACTTGTTCTCACTCCTCTGTAATATGTTATGATTCAATGACAATTCATCAAACAACTGTGCCGTGAGACCCTTTAGCAATTCACTATTTGTGTATCTCGGTCGACATGGAATTGACTCCTCATACTAGTTATTTACTAATACCGACATGAGCTCAAATTTAGTCTCTTAAAAAGAATAAAAGACAATTCCTACATGTACATTATTCATAATCAATATTCTTACTTTGGTGATGTCACACTAAATCTTTAATGTAATTGGATCTTTGCTAGTTAATCAAGCGGTACACCATGCTAATTGTCACCATGTATCCGCTTACCCAATATTGCTATAATCAGGGAGGCCAGGCACGCATTCGGTTACAAATGCTGGTCATGTTGATATTTAATGAATCAGATCCCAAAACATAATTAACTAAAACCATTCTGAAAATCAACACAATCAGTTATTTCCGTTCGTTTGCCTCTTCTGTATTCCACAATGACCCTTTTAAAAAATTTAGACTGTTAACGGCGCAAATCTAGAATGCAAAACAGCATAAATAATGTATTGTGTAATAGAAGCTTGCATTTATGCGTCCAAAATCCTCATGTGGTATCAAACATAGCATAGCAAGACGTTACAGTCAATATGGTCAAGAGCAAATTTTGACTAAATTCGTTTTCGAGTGCAAGAAAAGAAAACAAAACTATTAAACAAAATATAGCATGATGAGAAAATCATAGATGTATGAAGTAATGAAATTTTTCCAAAAAGGAATGAAATTGACACGGTAATACTTTATAATGGATGCATATTTTAACAGGATAATGGCAGAATCCTGGTCATCAGATGGAGCTATATGCAGTACAGATTACAAGTATAATTATGGTAAATTATCAATTCGACGAATCTTCAGTTTATCAAGTATTTCTAGTATCTAATAATTGAAAGCAGTTTTTATGCCAGTTTTTAAGTGGAAATGCATTTCACTTGTTGATACAGTCCGACTTTTGAAGGTCTTGTTTTTATTGTAAAAGCAATTATTGGATTGATATATGGTAGTTGATATTGAGTACATGACTGGAAATACATATTAGCAGGTTTTATGTATACAAACATCTCAGGGTAATGTTCATCCCGGCCAAGATTGACAACTGTTGCTAGAAGCAATAAGAAGATGTTGATAGAGAAGTATTCGTTATGTCGGAGATACCAATGAAACCTGTTTGGAAAGTGAGAATATATGTTATAATGTCATATTTAAATACTAACACTTTTAATTGGATTTGATTGCTTCAGTGTTAGCTAATGTCGCAGACAAAAGCGTCGACTTTTTAGATAGGTCCTTTAATATAATTTATATATCATAACTGATATGCACGATGTATACATTCTCGATCGAGACATCCTAATTATATTTTGGGTTGTGGTGTGAATAGCGAGAGCACGCACAAGTACAGTTGTAAATCTATACATTATGTTGTCATATAAATACATCAAACTATATTGAAAGACAAAAAGTGTGTAATCCGGTGAATACATACCAGAATATTTATTCATGGACATTCAAGCATTTCTGTTTCATTTCAAGAATCATAACACCTTTTCTAACTTCAGCGAACACATTATAGTGTGTAACAGATCGAATATATTCCAGGAAGACTTTCTATTAAATATCATTCAATTAATAAAAATGAAACCTTTAAACAAATATAGTGAGGCAGCAAACAATTAATCATTTGTCACGATACCGTGAACTATTTTCATCTCGATCTATTCATTATATCATTTCAAGAAGAGGGATTCAAGATCAGATTAGATATCAAAGTTGATATTATAAACCCAAGAAACGAGAAACAAATAATTTCATGTTCATATTGAGCTGCATGCATTAAAAGCTTTATATTGGTTTCTTTGTGGTTGACACTAATGGTTCTGCCTGAAAAAGGGATGGTAGCAAACATAGATTTCAAGTCTAGTTTATATGTTGTTTCCCAGTTGTATATAACATATCCGTATTAGTTTATTCTTTCCCTCCTTGAAGTTCTCTTGATACGATCAGAACTGGTTTTAACGTGATGGTAACGGCTGTTGTTTGAAAAAGTGCACAAAAACAATTACTAGGATATATTTCTTTCACCGTTAAATCATCCAGAAGATATGCAGCAAGAACAGAACGTTTGTTCATTAAATAGCTTCGCTACATTTTCACATGATATCCGTTGAGCCACTGTATCGTGACCGCTTATGAAATATTACCTTTATGCTTATGAAGGTGTATACGTCTCCTTAATCGTCTGGACCTTGTTACGATTTGTATTGGATTAATTATCATAACTTCTTGTATATATTTGGACGACGTTGTCTAATTGTGTTAACGAATTCAGGAACTGCATTGCTTTTTTGTTATAAATAATACAAATGATAAAACGTTGCAGTAAATATAATATTGATAAGAAACTTTCGATTTTGCAGCCACTGTTTCCATTACCGGCTCCAAATCAACGCAATTGCCAAGGAACTGTCATTGTTAATAATCGCATTTACAGCTGGAAATCAGTCAAGTAGTTTAACAAAGGCAGTTATCTTGTAAGGTTAAACATATCCTACAGAATAATATCTGAGTTATAAGCAGTAGACTGTGTTTAAACCTTTGCCAAAACGCGAGTAAGGATTTCGTGGCAATTAGGGAGGGCAACATTTCCTATTGTTCCTCTGTTATGCGAATAATTGATTCAAATTAGAGCAACATGCATGATAGATTAATTTCTTTCATGGTCAAAATAGTACTGTGTAAATATGTTACCGTATGATTGGAACAGATAAAAGTAGTTTGAGTACAGTGACTGGTTAACGTCAGTTTAATTCAAACATTGGAATGGATGGATGATTTCTTTCATTACTTACAAAATTTCGTCTTTACTGATTGGGTAATTTATTTACAGTGTGATTGATAATATACACTTAATGTTAGCTAAATGTAAACACTCGTTGAAAAATTCAGTAGAGGTCTGTAACGATCGGCCTCATTCTTTTCTTCTCTGTAATTTAAACACAAACGTTAATTCAGATTTTGGGCTATAAATAACATCATACGTGTGGAAGCGTCAAAACCGAATAAAAATGTATTCATCATACAGGCATTTGACTGACTGATGTTATAAGTAGGGCATAAAGGTCTTCAGGTATGAATAGATAAAAGCATTTGTAGCAATCTGTAAGAAACAATTGAAGTTATTGTTCTTTCTTCTTTCTAAATTTCTAACGTACCGGTAGATAAAATTATAATCAGAATTAACATCAAGTATTATCCATTTGTTTTTTCTGACCATTTTAACCTTTCTCCCATAACTTACCCAATTTTTGACAGCATATAAATCAAGAAAATGCATGAAAATTACGACTTTATACAACCAATATCTTTTTCTATTCCAAATTTATTAACCAGTTTTTAAGCTTCAATAGCAAAGATATTTATATTCTTTGTTTAATTGGCATAATAATATGTTATAGGTGAATAAAAAATATACGTTTATACAGTTAGAAATATTCATCTAGCTTTTGACATTTTAAAAAATAACATACTTTCTGTTATTTATTTTGATATTTAACAAATTAAATATTAAGAGTAATGAAAGTGCCCACAAACCATTTTCAAAACATACCAAATGTAAATTCTGACACGCTAACTGTTTGCACCCCAACTGGGATCCTACATCCTACAAATTATTTACAGTCGGATGAGTGCCTTACGACATACTAATTCTTTGTAGGCTTATTTGTGGGTCCTCCTGTTTCTTAAAGTAATATACTTATTATCTACATTCAGATGTGGATCCTGCAACATAGTAATGCTTTACAGTCGGAGGGAGATCTTGCAACATAATATTTCTCTACAGTCGGATCTGAACCTGCACTATACTGATTCTTGACAGTCAGATGGAGATCCTGCAACATCAGGATTCTTAACAGTCGTATAGGGATCGTGCAGCACATAAATTCGTTACAGTCGGATGGGGATCCTGCTGGCACACAAATTCTTTACAGTATGATGGATATCCTGCAGCATTTGAATTTGTTACAGTCGGAGTCGGATGGAGAACCTGCAACATACTAATTCTCCAAATGTATGCTGGATTGATTAATGACTTTTATTTAAAATCCAAACCTCAAAATATTATTGAAAGTTTAGATAAGCCATTAAAATAGAGATAATAAAGACAATTAAATCTAAAGTAGTGTAATAATCTCGATGGGGTAAAAACATTCAGTTCAGTCACACAGATTATTCGAATAAGTAGTCAAATGATTAACACTGATCACTTTAAGAGCCAGAGTAGTTTAGTGGGGGTACTGGGATAAAAAGCGGAATTAGCAATAGTGAATAATTGAAGATGGGAGTGGGGTAGGGTGGGGCGGTATGTGAATCACATATTATGATGAATCTGTTATTAGGCTTAACATAGGAATGGTATTACAGGAAAGAAAGGTTTTATCGGGACAACAGTGTTTGCGTGGATACGTGGAGTTGGAATTGTTAAAATGATGAAAGAGTAAATGGTGAACAGTTTGTGACAGATGAGAATGGTAATGTTAATTTTGGGACTGTTATAGTCCATTTACCCTTACACTTTAGTTTTCTTCTCCTCATCATGGATCCGATCGTGATGACCCAATCTCCCGAACCTTCCTGGATTTTGATACAGCAGACACTGTGGTGCAGGAAGTTATATTCTTTCCTTTATAAAAAAAAATCCACTTATTTCCTTTTCTTCCTGTCCTGGTCTTCCTTGGAAATGTCTTTACGTTCTTTATCAACGTTTTTTGATGTAGCGCTCATATTTGATGTCTACGATATGGCCACAAAAGCATATCTTTTTCCAGGACAAACGTGTGCTATACAGTGTGTTACTCTGGCTGCATTTCAGAATTGGTCTCTTTAAATTGTACTGTTCCCTTCTAATCCGTGGAATGATATTTCTGAAAGTCCATGGTGGGAAACTGACAAAACTTCTAATGCTTTCAACGATCTGTATCTACTGTCCAGAGGACGAAACAGTTAAACACTCAACCACGTTCCTAACAAAGCGCGTTCTTCGTCTTTTTTGCATAACAATGTGGGTCATGACTAATATTCTTTCACTATGATGTGGAAATGCACTACGGTGCAAGAGATTTGGAGGGAAGATTTGGCATATGATCAATCCATCGTATCGACGAATGCGTTTCACACAGATTTGTTCTGTCAGCATTTCATGGTGGCCAGTAGGAAATAGCTGGTAATCGCACAGCAAGGATACAAGAAAACACATCGTTGTATTTCATTTCTTTTACATATGATTCGCCCTCTCGTACAGAAAGCAGGTGGCATTGGTTGATCCTAAAACACACAGTCGTGTGGGGTCAAAGGTGCGATATCTATCGTGAAACTTTCGGAAATGCGACTAAATTCTAGGGCATGAACTTCTTTTAGTACATTAATCAATCCACTTGCTTTAGCGGTGGTAGAAGCTTTGGTCAAGGATAATTACTTCGTGATCAAGAAACAATTGTCGAAAAGTCTCAATGGCAGTGATATAAAATGTACTCTTTCGACCGGCAATATTTCAGTACTATTTCCTGAAAATAGAATAGTTGTTTAGAAAGTGAGTTTGATATCAAGGGCAGTTGGCACAGAAGTGAATGTCAGGCAATTGGGAAAATACGACTCGTTTATTAGCTTCAGTATTCGCAACGTGTGGAAAATAACAAGTGGACACTTCTATCATTCGAATCGTTTTAGGCTTTCTACCCAAAGGCATGGCTAAGTGACTATGCAATCTTTAAATATTGCTTGTAGCACTTTTCTTTAGATGAGTTTGGCTCCGTTCTTGGTTACCATGGAGCAATTATTGCCTTATTATAAATAAAATTCAAACGAAATTGCCTGTCGTATCCGGTAAAAAATGGAACCATTCCTATAGCATATCTATAGCAGGCACAATAACTGCAATTTTCCATAATTTGACCCTTTCTTAAAATTAAGATAGTTAACGGCGCAAAGCTAGAATGCAAAACAGCAAAAATGAAGTAGTTGTTGTTGTTGTAGGGCGTAACGCCATTTTCACCACAGATTGGCTATACTGTATGTATAATGTATTGTTTAATAGAAGCTTGCATTTGTGAGTGCAAATTACTCATGGGGTATCAAACATAAAATAGCAAGACGTTACAGTCAAGATGGTCAAGAGCAACGTTCGACTAAATTCGTTTTCGAGTGTAAAATAAAAAAAACAAAGCTATTAAATAAAACATAAAACGTATCATGAAGAGAAAATCATAAAGGTACTAATTAATTAAATAGTTCCAGTACAGGGATGAAATTGTCACATTTCCCGGCTGTATGTAACAAATCTGCATTCGTTTATTCTTTCCCGTCTTCCCGTTCTCTTGAAACGATCAGAACTGGTTTTATCGCTATGGTAACGGATGTTATTAGAAACAGTGCACAAACGAAATTAATAACATATATTTATTTCACTGATGACTGTCAACTACCTGCCCAAATGAAGCCGAGGCTGCTATCCACGGCATGGAGAGGTACATTTTCGATATGAAGCCATGGAATGACATATAACAAGCTGCAGATGAATGATGATACGAATGAAACCATCCCGATCACCATACAAAATCTTACTCACTCACATCCTTTATCTCAAAGAATAATCATCAGTAATAACATCGTTAAATTCACAGTCAGTATGAAACCTAGATGTCACTATTGACACAACGCTCTCATTACACCAACATATAATGAACATGTGCAAGGCTCTATTCACAATTATCATTCAGATAATGCCACTAAATCACTTTTGTTTCCCTTAGTAATTTCAACAATGGACTATTGTAATTCATTTCTATATGGTTCATCGCAGTGTCGACTTCAGAAACTTGAAGAAGTTCAAAACACGGCTGCTCAGATCATCCTTAAAATACAAAATAAATTGAGCACACTTCCATCGTGCTCTGTAGCCTTCACTGGCTACCAATTCAATCAACAATCAAAAATAAAATCTGTTTGCTATGCTACATTTCGTTTACTAGCTCCAGTCCAATATAAAAATCTTACCTCACCCATATGAACTCCACATCTAGCAACTTACACTGCTCTTCCAACACTTGTTGTTGTTGTGATGTGGAATGTTATGTGAGGGTTGAGGTGCTCAGAATGGTTTATTTACACTCTTATTGAAGTTCCACCCAGGCTCTATTTTGTTGGAAGTTAAATTTTGTGAAATATAGATGCGACGCTGTGAGCCCCTTGTTAGCAATGCCGACGGTTTGATAATTAAATATACAAAATGTTTGAATTTGAATGAATAAGAATTCAATAATCATACGACTCATATTCCCAATTACAGTCCGTCCGCTCGACCCTTTAATAAGCCTATTGCATCACTGGAGTAGCAGTGTTAGATTGATTTTCACCTGTCCTTGCATTTCTACTCATCTGGTGTATCCATCTCTCCCCTCCTATTTCTCCCAATTCCTTCTCCCCTTGCTTCTCGACTTTTCTCCAAATTCCTTCTCCTCATCCTCTTCTCTAGTCTCTTCTCCTCCTCTCCACTTCTCTACCACAACTACTTTTCTGACGACTTCGACTGTCTTGTGTACAGCCTCAATTCCGTCTCCAACTCTTGAGGACTCAGGACCCAATGAAACCCGAAGTTATGTGTCCCCTTAAATGCTTCCTCTAAAAACAAATGGAAGGTACAAATTTTATTCCTCACCCCTCTCATCAGACACTATACACAGCATATAATTATATAACGGCTATTCAATTTCTTCGGTCACCCATACGTTCTTGTACGGTAAAACAAATTTCATAAAACTTCACGGTATCAATTACTTCTTATACATACATCAATTGCATCTCATAGATACATCAATACATTTCTTCACATCGGTGCATATTCCTAATCCCGTTATACTCAACAATATCATAATAACCAGACGCATTCCTTGACCTTGCAACTCATACAAAGTACGCATATATTCAAATTCAAGCATGTGTAAATTCTAACATAATGCATTGATATATGCACTGGTTTACTACCAAGTAGTCTAATAGCGAATTCAAAAAAATAATCAAAAAAATGATTCATTTATTAAGAAACCCTGAATAAAGTCAGTTCATAACCATGACAGTCTTGTTGTTTGCATACAAGGCCAGAATACTATCATTGTATTGAAGAACAGTTTGGTATATGATAATTTGACACAAGGACAGGGCACACATTAGCACTATACTATTAGTTCGTTATATTATTACTCCTTCAGATGAATGAAAATTATATAAGATTTACCATATTTGGATTTAGTTGTAACAAAGTTTACTGGAGAAGAGAAAATGTGACTAGATTGTAATATGTGAAATGTAAAATCTGCAAGGAAAAACACATGCTTGACTTGACACTTCAACTATAGCTTAATACTTATTTGAAGTAAATTGATACAGATGGAAGTAAATTGGCTGTCAAGTCGGTGAGGAAAACACTCACAATTGCTTAGACAACTAGTAGATTATAAAATATAATCAAACATAAATTATGACCTTATAGATTGCTTGATTAATCAAACATTGTTGAATTTAATTGAGAATGTCAAGTCAGTGAGGAAAGCACTCACAATGACTTAGACATTCTATTTCTCTAAGAATATTTTTGGACCTATAAGTTAAGAAAGGAATTATATATATGTAGTAAATAAACGTATATTATGCCTTAAGTTTCAGAAAACTAGTTAAACAACAAAAATAAATAAATAAATAAATAAATAGGTCAAAGTATTGGTCAGTAGAAAGCAAATAAATGAATAAATAAATTAATTAATAATTAAAAAAATTAATAAATAAATAAATAAATAAATAAATGCATTGGTCTCTGAGGACAACAATAACTTCACCATATAAATGAGTTTCAAATAACAAATGATATAACAATATATGTATAGATTTTGTAAAAATAAATTAGTAATTTTTAGAATGCATATAATTTTGGAAGAGAAAAATAATTAAAAACAACCAAAAATATCCTTAAATAAATATTGCTTGGTGCTTAAATAAACTTTAACAAAACTTTACAGTCCAAAGTATTGCAAGAAGTTACATAACTCTGTAAGAAACTTAACAAAACAAAATTTAAAAAAATAATAATAAAACACACATCAACTGTGATGTACCTAGTTTCATTGCTGCTACCTTACTGAAACTCACAAAGCCTTATATATACTCCTGACAAAACCCACAACCAACAGAGTCCAAAAAACCCAACAAATCCAACAAAACACACAACGACAACAAAACCAAACATTCTAACACAACCAACAAAACCCACAAGCAACAAGGCCCACAAAACCCACAATTTTTCTTGGAATATTCAAACAAGCATGAACTAGTATTGCATGTGTATAGTTAATCAATTTTCACAATGATTATATATAGATATTGTCAACTCGATATTTTACACATTACTACATTGCGATTGTATAGAATCAAGAATAAAATCAGTTTTGTATTTCGCGGCACATACTGTATAATTCAGTCACTCATAGTAATGTTCTGGAAACCGTGTTATGCACTCTTATAATATCACTCTTACAATATTACCGAGGTAGACCGCATGACTAGGCAATCAACTTGTGTTATGTACCAAAGAAATAAAGAACGGAAAATCAAACTTAAATTCAATGATTCATACAAATTAAACAACAGGGGCTATAAACACATTGAGTATGTATCATACAGTCTTAAATGGTTATGCAATACGTGTTTCCGTTCAAAAAGAATACCCATAAAAAGAGTTTTATGATACTGCTGTTGCAACCATATTGAACATCAGATTAGCACCATTTTCTTTAGGACCAACTAGACATCATAAGAACACTTTTCGTGGACACTTTATGCTGAATGAATCATTTATTCAGGAGAAGTAGCAATAGCAAAACTTCAAAAGACCTTTCTGGATGCCATATTGGATGTCCACACAGCACTATTAAATTTGGGACCGACTAGACCATGGGGTGATTGTGTGTTTGCAAAATTTCAATGCAGTAGTCTAAGTAATTGAAGAGATGCAGTAATTAGAAGCTAGAGTTAACAGATGGACAGACAATGTACAACATATCATACATAAGCCCACCTGGTCTGTATCAAGTAGAGCCATATTTGATGCTATGTCCTAAAATCTTTACTCCAGTGTAACAAGTTACTAGAGATGGACAGATTTTGTCAGGTACCCGGCAGGGTCAAGTTTCTTTATTCCCATTTGTCGAGTTTCCCCACACATCTCCTCTCACTCCCCTATTTTCGTCAATCATAAAATAATTTTCATTATTTACTTTTTAAAACATTTCATCGTAAAGCACAGCCGGGCAGGTACTTGTCCATAGTGTGAAACCTGGTCAGTACATGATCGTTTCTGCTAATTACCATATAACTATTCTTGGGTGCTGTAAAATGCTACTACACAACAAATAAAGAACTTCATTGAAAATGTTTTAATAGGCGTCTAATGTTTAGAATAACAACTCTATGTACACTCTTTGTATTTTGTTTAGATAACTAAAATAATTGCTCCATTCCATTGATTTATATTTCATAATATAATTCCTATGCATTAGGAACGAAACGTAAATCATGAACTATATAATTGCTTACAGTTATTGCAACAAAAGAGTGTAATTTGATATCATCAAAACTAACAGACAAAGAGAGCTTAGACATGTTTATGAACTTGCTGCTGGAATACTTATTTATTACACGTTGATGAAATTAATAATAATAATAATAATAATAATAATAATAATAATAATAATAATAATAATAATTTCTATTTTAGCTATCTTATCATACATATATAATGCCAACAAGGAAATGATATATATGAGAATAAGTAACTGATGTGATAATATTTAACAATAATCAAATTTTTTTGCCAGTTGTTCTAACAAGGTTTTCATTCAAAAGCTCCTAAGTCCAAAAAGTTAAAAAACCAAGTCCTATAGGTTAAATTACTATGCGATAAACATTTTTGAAAAATTGCTTAATATTCTAAAAATGTAATCAGTGCAGTTATTTATAGCCATGAGAGTGGCACCGATTCTCTTGTTTCATTTTGTTTTATTTTTCTTTGCATACAGTCAGTATACAGAATGCTTCACTCAGCATACATTCTATGAATTCTGTATTATTCATAAGCAAATTTAAGTTATGAATGTACACTTTTAAGAAAATGTATGGCCATGTATGTGTATCCTTTCTTAGATACTATTAGGGTGACATTTGCCTGCATGCTAAAGACACACTATGGCTGCATCGGCTATGAAATGCCTTAACTAGTGAAGCATAATACATTATCAGAACCTAAATTGTTAGATTAGAAGATTTCTGTTCAAAACTTTACATGCATCACATATGTAAACCACATATTTAAATATATTTATACAGTGGCATCAGATTTTATTTCTTGTTTCATATAATTTTTACACAATAAATACATTTTGATAGAGACATGATCAATGATTTCAGTAAACAAGTCATAAGAAACTGTCTCAAACCAGGCTTTTCTCCAGTAATTTCTGACGTCAGCACTATTTGTGGGAAAAGATGTTTTGATTTATAAAACCAAATTAATCGAAATTACTACATAATACAATCATTTATTAACAAGAAACATTATTGAGTTTGCTGAGAGCAGACTGCAGAAAAGGTCATACAATTAACAAGAGTTTTGAAATATTATTAGCTACAGCATCATAGCTTTTACCTATTCTGTATACACTGGAGGCTCAGTGCACGTCGGTATGAGAGAGAGTGAGAGAGAAAGAGAGGAGTGTGTACACAGATTGTGAGGGCAGAATGTTTGCAGCTTACAAATACTTCTAATAATCATTTTAGAATAGACACAGTTCTAGATGTACATGGTTATG